>JAQGAE010004262.1:0-13080 GCA_034696685.1 Julus scandinavius
AAAACCTGTGATTTTCATGTGGGCAACAAGATGATTATCTGTATTGTAATTCAATCTAGAAGAAATTTAAGAATGTAAGCAACCAAATAGCTAGAAATAGTACTGGGGAATAGTGTCATGTAAAAATGTCATTTTTGGAAAAAGTGTGGCTTATCACATTGTTGCAATAAGCCCTTCAATTATTTTTTTAAAAATATTTTCGACTCATTTTCATTCATTTAGCTATGTTACAGATACACAATATAATAATTATAAAAATTGACAACAATTAAAAAAATTAAAATTTAAAACGTAATAAGTGAATGTGTCTCGCCTTGCCCCAAATCAGCTGTATCAGTTTACCCCACTAGGATATTGCCCATCGAAATTTAAATTGCATCAAATGCAATTACATTCAACTAAAACGATAAACGTGTAATTTCTCAGTGATACTTACGTTATGCATTAACTGACAACAGATAGAATATTTACAACAAAATACTCAGGTATTTAATAACAATGATTTTTCTTAGAAAATTCCACAAAGGTATTGTACACTATACGTTTGCTACATATTTTGTTATATACTATATAGTAGTAAGTAAAGGCATTTTAGAATAAATATCTCAACACAATTCCACAATAGAACTATTTAATAATGTCATTGTCTCGCCTTACCCCATGTCTCAATGTTTCTCGGTTCCCCTACTATCTATACTGCAAGGTACCTATACGTAAGAGATTTTAAGCTCTAGCCGGAAACGCTGATTTTCGCCGATGAGAACACGCGCATGGAACTGATTATTCCGATTGTTCCGAATCACGTCCGATGTTATGTTATGAAATTCAGATGTACAAATCAGCTAAGTTGTAACAGAGGCAACCTTGTATAAAAGCAGAAACTGTAATTACACCAAACACTTTCCAAAAAAAAAATAACATTTTATCATGTCATGTTTGTTGAAAAAACCAACTATTTTTCAAGTCTTCGGACCTTATAAGACCATAACGAAAATTCCAGCATTTAACATAAAAACTAATATGGAAATTTAGCTTCTTATGCAACAATAAGTGAATTAAAAAATTCCATGCAGACATTCCAAGGCTACCAGCCTCATATTGAAATGTATCTAATTGATGTTTCCCTGTATAGTATAATGTAGTATACTACATACTATGTAGTATGTATGTGTAATTTGTTGACTTAACACTCATTCATAGTTTTCTTAAATAACATTGTGATCGTCGAAATACAAATTTAACAAGGTTACAAGAAATACATTGCCTACATGTATTGTATAGACTGTTTCATGAACGTAGTATACCAGTATACATTTTATACAAGGCAAATACATGTACAGTAGCATCTTGCGTTTTCTTGGCAATGGTGCAGTCTTCAGAAAAACCATACAATGAACCATAAATCACAATCATAAATTCATTGACGAAATTTACTCAATATGCTACAGTGCTGTCAGATAACGGTGCAGCGAAGATAAATAATTGAGCATACTCACATTAATCTACAGATATACTAGCTTTGAAAAGTCAACCACTTTTTGCAAAAAAATTCGGAAAACGAAAAAAGCTAACGTGCCATTTATAACACATACACGGATACACCATTTTACAACGAGTGGTCCCGTGGATTTACGACGTCATCGCATGTGTGACATTAGGAGGCAGCACGTGTGTCATTGTATTTTTTTAATGTATTCGAAAACGTGCACCAGGTTTGCAAAATGGTTAGGGTTTTCTAAAATTATTTAGGGGGAGAATCAATGAAAAATCGAGTATCCAAAGACAGTAGATATAGTATTAAACATCCTTAAAATTATATACAATAATACAACTAGTCTAGAGTGGAAATTGCACCAATGTTAAAGTTGGTATTAGACGGGGTAAATGCATGTCAACATTGAGCTTTTCTATATTTTGGAGGAGTCGCACAGTTGGATAGGACATGTAAATTTTCCATGATCAATTTACAAAGTACAATTCTGATCCCAGAGAAAACTAGAGAGTACCTACACGTAAAGTGTATTCTTCATTCTGGCTGATGTTTTCCATATATTTTATATTGCCCACTTTTTCAAAAGAAAGCCTCAGTGGAGTTATGTTTGACAATTAAACCATGCCACACAAACGCGAGCAGAGGGGAAGCTATCCGGCTGGAAATCAGGAGATCCAGGTTCGATTCCCGACCTGGATGCCTATGTACCTCTAGAGTCAAAAAGTTCTGGCACTGAGACAATAACTAAAAACAGCTAGAACACACGAAATGTTGTTTAAACACTATTATTTTCAAAGAATTGTCCTTTTGCAACAACACACCTCTGCACGCGTTTGTACAATTGTTCAAAACATTTTTGAAACCCACTTTTAGCAACCTCTTTCAATGCAATCATCGAATTTTAAAAAACATCGTTTTCATCAGTAAACCGTCGGCCCTTTAACAATTCTTTTATCTTTGGAAAACAGGTAAAATCACATGGGGGGGGCAAATCAGGAGAATAGGAGGGTGAGGAAGTGCCACAGTGCCTTAATTGCTTGGCTAGGTAGTCTTGCACCAGAAATGATCTGTGCGCGGGAGCACGCCGAACTGTCTCTCTCACACGTTTCACAATGTCCAAGTTCCGCGCGGTGCTTGGCCGACCAATCCTTTCATCATCGTCCAAAGAATCTTGAGTATTGAACCTTTTGTGATATCGGAAAATGGACCTCCGTGACATTGTCTGGTCACCATAAACTTTACGAAAAATTGCACATGTTTCTGTTGGGGTTTTGCCCAATCTGTGGCAGAATTTTATGTTTGTGCATTGTTTGAAAACCGTCATTTTGAAAATTCGACACAAACATCTAACAACGATCAATTAAACACGCCAGGGAACATGGTACAATCTCTTTCTTTCACGTGGAAAATTCCTTTTTTTTAAAGAGGGAATACTGGCAGACTTATAACTACAAAGCTTCCATGCTTGCCAGCCTTCCTTTCGAAATTATAAGCTTAGTGCCAGAACTTTTTGACTCTTGAGGTATATACCCTGACTGTGGTTTTCGAAGTTTTCCAAAGTTGTTTCCAGGCAAATGCCGTGGTAACACCTCTAAAAATCGGCAGAGACCGTGTTCCTTCCTCTTGTTACTCTTCGACTTTCTATTTCCTATGACTTCTGTGTATGCTGGATATGAGGATATAAACCCGACATTGTCTGGGCCATCTATAAACGTACTATAGTAGTCCTTTAAACTTAACCAACCAATAGTATTAAGAGTTTCACTTAATTATTTGCAGCTAAGAACTCGTGTAGAACTTTAAAGTGGATACCTAAACAATTTGTGGACGCCAAAATCGCCAATATCCATGAAAAATTCGTAATTTGAAGATAGTGAAGAAGGACGATGTAAACGCAATGTTGCAAGATAGATTGGGAAAGGTATATGAATCTTAACATACAAAACAATGCATCTATACCTAGGAATGTTACTTTAATCTCAGCAACTTTCAACTTTAATGGTATAGAATACAACTTCATTTAAAATCCCCAATTAATCAAACGCAACCAAGCAGCATGAGTAACTTTGCTCATATTTTTTTTGCAAATCGTAACCCTCGAATGCAATATTTACAAGGCTTATCAATAAGCCAATTTCAGTTTCAGAGCAAATGCCGCTTGAGATCAGTAGTAGAAAATGTTTCCAAGCATGCCGTCTTGCCTAGAGCATGACGACAAAGATTCAAAGCAATGGCAATATTTGCCAGGGAGGATAAAAAAAATATGACTGATTTCAACCGCAACATTGAATTGGCAGAACGCTGGATAAATGAGCTTTTAATACGAAAAAAATGAGAGGCAAGTTATAAATCAAAGTTCTGCACTGATGGAAATAAGCACGCGTGGGTAGAGAGCCCAAATAAAGGTAAAAACTGAAGAAAACTGATAAGCTTGTTTGAGACGAATAAAATACCACAACTGTCATTGACAGCAAAAAACAAATAATAATATTGAGCGTTATATATACAGATATATATTAGTTTTAAAGAAAGGGATGTGCTTCTCATCAAGAAAGCACTTTATATTGTTTTCCTTAGGTATAACTCTTCTTTATTCATTTCCTCCACTATGTTTATTAAACTCTGTAGTTTATTATGATATAGGAATATATACATGTTGACTAATTTCACGCTATCCTCTCCACCGAATTATTATATATCGCAATTTTAGAATTGGAAAAAACATCTTTGAATTGAAGTGGGTTTTTTGTAGGGAATTGTGGAATGAGATTCAGACAGATGTCGATATAAGTATATATAAAAAAATTCTGGTGTCCGCTCCAACATAAAAAATTTTAAATAAATAACTTTGAAATAAAAAATCCACCCTATTTGTACAAATTCACACATTGATCACAACCCTTACTAAAATGTTAGGTTTCATTGTATGTAACATGCATGTTTCAGGTATCAAGGTATATTCATGGTATATCCTGGGTATCCTGATTTAAAAATTTGTTCAACTCATGGTTTATTTAAGGTTGTGATATTGGTATCTAGAAGGTTATAGTTTACATGAGGTTATATCAAGGTGTCATTATGGTAAGTATGGTGAAACATTTTGTCGTTTCATGCATGTTGCATACATTAAAAAATACTTCAAAGAAACCCAGTCGAAACCCATAAAGTTGCATACAGAGTGAAGCGGTTCAACTTTGCTAAGGAGCATCTTAATAAGCCAGTATCTTTCTGGGAAAGTATTTTGTTCACTGATGAGAGCAAATTCAATATTTTCGGGAGTGGTATTCGGAGGTATGTGTGGCGAAAACCAAATGAAGAATTCACACCAGGAAAAGTGTCTGACACAGTAAAACATTGAGGTAGCCATGTCAAGGTCTGGGGCTGTGTCATCAAAAAATTGCTTGATTTAAGGTACAATGACTGCAAAAATGTATGTGAAGATTTTGCAAAATAAGTTGAAAAACGTGTGGAAGATTTAAATGTGCCAGGCACTTTTGTTTTTCAACAAGATAATGACCTAAAGCACACAGACGGAATAACTAGCAAATGATGTCTACATAATATCCTCACTTCAGTTACCAGACCTTAATATAATAGAGAAGTTGTGACATCAACTAGATTTACACGTCCGAAAACATAAAATAACTAGCAAAAACGACTGCAGAAAAGTGGCATAAAATAGACATACATTTTATAAAAAAACATTGGTTTACTCTATGCCAAATAGACTGAAAGCCATCATAGAAGCAAATGGACCTCATACAAAATATTAATAGGCTTCATTTCTTATTGACAAAATTAACGTGTATTTTAAGTGTCTAAATACATACTTTGTGACCATGCCATTTTTAGTTTTTGTAAAATAATTAACATCTGCAGTTTGTTCAAGAATATAAAAGAAAACAAATAGTTTAAGAAGTTATTACATTTTTTAAATATTTTTTGATATTCTATTTATTTATTTATTCAACATTTTCATGTTGTCCAAATACTTTATATCGCCACTGTATTTGTCATTGACAACAACACGTGATGAATCCTGCCTCGAACACTTATATGAGGAAAAACGACATGATCACTGTTTTTGACGTAACTCTGCATAAGAACCATAGCGGATTTCTTATTGAGTTACAGTATCTAAAGGAATTTCTTAATTCCTTCGATCCAACACTCGAGCACATTTCGACGATACATTCTTGCAAGAATGCATTTTCGAATTTTGGTTTTGACGTGGATGCTGACAGTTGCAGGCTTGTCGTCAACTTTATCAAATTGGACGAAAGATATGACTGCCGTAATTGGAAGTAAATGCCTGGACGGATGATAAATACCCGTTGCGTTATTCCAATAAAACTACATCGTCCATCTAATCCCGGAATCATTTCGCGGAAACCACGTTATAAGTTCCCCATAAAATCTACAAATTACAAAACTTGTAATGGATGGCTCGCTTGACAACTCGTGAAAAGAAATATCCTCGACTGTTTTCTTGTTTCTGAAACTCTGACAGCCCTTTCACTGCTCCATTTCTTTTCTGAAGAGTAATGCGGCTCCCATTCACAAGGTCTTTCTGTAAAAAGCCGCACCCGGCAATTTCTGCTTTTTAACAGCGAAACTGCGAGTCGCTGGCTCGTAGAAATCGTTCGTTTTTTATATAATGAATTGGCGGTGAGTGATCACGGTTGGGTTTAAAGAAAAGTGAGCGGGATCAAGGTTGGGAGGAGCAGCATCAATCTGCGATATGGATCCCTAGTTTGCCAAGAAACTTTGGAACATTTAAGAAAAGAGTGATAAATATGGCCGCGTGCGAAGGAGGGAATACGGTGCATTTGATGAATAACACATATTCAAATTTAGTAATTTGAATAAAACTAACGTTTTTCAAAAACCTCGAGGCAGACAGTTGCCAGTTACTTGCAAACTGCCTTTTATTGCTTGTGGAAACCTCTACCGCCGAGATCCGTCGTCGTGAGGTGGCGCCAGAAGCCGGCAGTCCAGATTTCAATTAAGGAATAGTAGGCGTTTTTGGAAACTTATTTTTCCATAAAAAATTGCTTTCGGCTTTGAAACAAATGGCCTCAATATGGGCTTTAAAGAAGAACAATTTTATGGGCAATTGGTCTTAAGATTATGCTTACCCTAAATGTGCGTCTCCACATGAGATAAACAAGAGATGCTCTCGATTGCAGTTCCCAATGTAACACGTGCAAAATCACGCGTGATAAAGTTTTAGAGCTTTCTCTGATAGCAGCTCGCAAAATACGAACTATGTTCGAATTTTGAGAGCAGCTGTCGAGAGCAAGGCCAAAAATGTAGCAAAAACGCCTTGATGGTGTTCTTTACCGCAAAGCAGCAGAGCATTGAGGAGATGCTTATGTTTAAAGTTTTTTTATGTTCAAAGCTAAGTTTTGGAAAGTTTTGGAGAATACGATATGTGACAAGTAACTCGCGAGTGTTAATCTCACGTGGAAACGTAACTTAAAGGGGATCACAACCATATCACTTTCAATGGGTGAAATTTTATAACACACTCACAGCCAAACAAAAAGAGTTTAAATAAAAATGAAAATTGTTTAAAACAGCTTGATAAATCAGCAAGCGTATTACTTTGTAGTTTTTCACTTTGAAATGGTAGATTTTTTTAAAATTAATAAACAGGTTTGAAAAATGTCCGTTAATTTGCACATGCTGCCAGCACGTGCAGCATGAGAACGCATAATACGCTTGCTGATATATCAAGCAAACCAAAAATTGCACATGGTCATTTTTAAATGCACCTCGTTGATATTTTTTATTAAACAAGTCGTATTTTTTTAAAATTATGAGTCGGCCAGTCCAATAACTACACATATGAGACATACATCATGCAACCTAAACAAACTTTGTTATTATTGAAACAATTTCTGTAAAAAAAAGTAACAGCAAGTTGCTTTGAAAATTTCTGGCTAATAAGGGGCACTTTTTAATTATTCTAGCTAAAAACTTTTGGCCATGACAACCATGCACCTTTACTTTGCATATTCCGAAAATGAAAAAAAAAATATTCATCACAAAACTTAAATTATCGTGTGTAAAATTAATCGTCTCCGCAACACTGAATGGTAATGTAGGATTTTAAGATTCCCCAGAGTAATTTTTTTAATACACGTTGAAAGCATCCAAAATAGAAAGCAATCAAGGGATCTCAGGGATTTGACATGATGAAATGTTCCCAACAATTTTCTACAACAATTAGAAAAAGCTTACAAAAGCTAAATGTTAACAAGTTATACACTGTAGGCTCTACTGTGGAATTTAGATAAAGTTTTAAGAAGCTCAATGACAAATATTTGAATTATTTAATTCCGAAATAATATGATCTTCCTTACCTTAACAATGTTGTGTCCACCGATACTGCATTGGAACGGCATCCAAAATTGGAACACGTATTTCCGTCTGGGATAGTTTCGTTACAATTAGGGCAAGAAAGCTGCATATTCACAGACCAAATGTGTTGAATATCGACCAAGCACACAAATCTGCTGAAATTGGTACTTTCCCATTTTGCTAAGTTTTCGGATAACAACAAACGTTGTGATGCCATGTATTCCGCCAATAATGATACACTGAAAATTTAAAGAATAAAAAATATTAAAATGAAAGTTACTATATATGTTCAAATAAATTGAATGAACATATTTGTGCAAATAATTTTTAGTCAAATACAGCATCTAGATCGTATATCTGATTTGTTATTTCTTGTGTTTATATTTAAGGTTTTTATAAAGATTGTTTTGAGCGAGAACCAAGCTTTAAGAAACCTAAAAATAATACCTCGATATTTTAGTAAGGAAGCTTAGCTTTCATATTTTTGTCAATTCTCACTAATGTCCCAAAATAAGTTAATCATTTTTCATCTTGTATTACAGACAAAATTTAAAATCTTAAAATGCAAACTTCCCTTTTCTCAGATTTGTATTTCAAAACTGATTCAGCAAAAAAAAAAAAAAGCGAAAAATCGCACTTTTAACGCAAAAAATCGCACTTTTAATGCAGAAGAATTGCATTTATAACTTAACTCACACTGTTACTTTAAAAACCGTTCATTTTATCCTTAAAAAAATCGCTCTTTTAACACAGAAAAATAGCGTTTTTACCTTAAAATCTCACTTTATACCTTAAAAAATCGTACTTTTAATGCAGAGTAATTGAATTTCTAAAACAGAAAAATTGCATTTCTAGAGCAGAAAAATCACACCTTTAATGCAAACGTCAAATTTACTTTTTATATTTTGCCGATTCGGCTTGAAATTTTAAAAATGTCTTAGATTTGGATGGGGAGGGAGGGGATCTATCCCCAATATCCATTCCCCTCATATATACGGCCTTGTCGAGGCCCCTTTAATACAAGATTTATTGCATCGTTGGGCGGCCCTAACGAGGCATGCAATAAAGATTCTAATTAGAAAGTGATGCAATTGGAATAGTACCTTTCCGATAACTTTGACTACGTGTTTTGACAAACATACACAGCGAGAGTGTTTAACTAAAAGCTTAGGAAACTTAGCGCAAGCGTTGATCTAAGTTAAGTTGCAATGATATACTGGCAATTTGCGACTGAAACAGGCGCGTTACAGAAACGCGCTTAGAGGGTTTCGCTTTTATTAATTAGTTTCCTGCCGATATTGCCTGCAATAATTTTGGAAACTTAAGTAGAAAGCGAAATGTGCTGAAAAGCCATTACGATGAAATATACAATTTCCTAAACGAAGAAAAGAACAAAGGAATTTGCGTGATAAAAGGTGGGGGCGAACAAAGATTATTTGCAAGCAATGAATGTTTCGATGGGGATAAGAATACGTCAAATAGCCTGAAATCGAAAGAAAATACGCGGAAAATTAATTACTTCTCATTAGAACCTTAGCAACGCTAGGACTCTATGCGTCGTTTTCTGCAGCGAAATTAAAATTAGAGCAAAGCTAATAGTGATTAAATAGTCGCCAACAGTTTTAATTGAAATAAAGTCAACATGAGATGGCGAAGGTTGGATCCCTGATGAACAACTTTTGAAATAATCAAGTTCTGCTTAATCGGCCTAGAGCAGTATTCATTAAAACAAATTGCAGATAGCATTCCACTATATTATTGAATACGATTATATACAAAAATATTCTTCCAAAACGAGATTTCTTTACAAAAAACTTGCTTTGGTGTTTCGTGAAGAAATAAAAACATACAGTTTATATGGAAAAATGCAACCATTACATAATGGGTTACACCAGAAAGGAAATCGTCTACTTTTGGAAATCTCTAGGTTTGGAAATAATTTCTCCCGACCAATCCCATCAAATGAAAATTCCAAAAAAAAATTAAAAAATGCCTATTAAATTCTTGTTATATCCAATGTTACTCAAATTAATTGTTTAAAAACACAATTTAAGTATTTCTTACTATAGCTTTTCGAACTTCTATTCTTGGGAAAGTATGGCCTCAGAAATATTAATTTTAATAAAATGAAAATATGATCAAAATCAATGCTTACTTTACTGAATTTTGTTACAGAAGTTAAGTCATTAGAAAAGCACTTTATACAAAAAATTGCTTCACATCGCTCCCGAAAGTGACAGGATAGATTTCCACATTCACGATATGATTTTACTTTTCCATACTATTGGCGAGACCTTCTGTTAAAAATAAAATATTTTTGACCACCGTAAAATGAGGATACTTTGGACATGTATTTGGTGTTTTTTGGAATTCTGAAAAAGAGGCCAATAATTACGACCCGTAACTGACCATACAATCAGACACACCTTTCCGAAAATGGCATAATTCTTATTCTCTAATTAACAATAGGTACAGGGATATTCCCATTCATTTAGAATATTGGGTTAGTTACCACAATATGACATTGGTTTAAACTGGTAAAAACTGGTTTAAAATAGGTAGGCAAACCGATGACTGTTCCAAAGTTACACCACCTGTTATAAAGTATCCATAACTTAAGGTATGGTACATATGGAAATCCCTGAGGACCCATACAATGTGTAATTGCAGCAGTTGTGGAGTACAAATTTTCCCAAAAAGTGCATATTTTTACTGCTGTTGTTATGAAAAAAAAATTATTAACAGGCATGTTACAGTTCTACAGTGTAGTTTAATTTAATAAATGTTTCTAACCTGGATGGATTCTTGGTAATCAAAATGGGTGAATGCTCTAAAACTTCCACGCATGTCACAACAGTCGAGCGAAAGTACACATTGTTGGTTCTTGAAATACGTCCATCCAGTGCTGTAAGCTTCACCAGAGCACCAACAACAAGGCCATATGGATACATCGCACTGTTAATATCCAAAAACACCCGTGTGTTTGCTAATTCGTTGAATGAGTCCCGAATATCGAGTTGAATGATTTCATTCCGCCAACACCCAATACCTAATTTTAAAAAAATGAGATATAATTTAATTCAAATTTCATAAACAGTAGCAACGATCAATATGCAAGCCAGCTTATCAAACACAATTAATTCTAATAACAATGTTCCTCTCAAGTTTCCATGATGACAGTGCTAGACTAGAATTTATCAGAAGCGTATACTTAATGACTAAGATGTGGTTCGTGTGGTTAATTAAATCAGAAATAAAAGCATATAAATCGTCAAATTGCATGGTCAAAGGACAATGACAACAATTGTCTCGGGCTCTGCAGGTGAAACGATTCTGTTATTCAAGAGACCTATACGTTTATTCAAAGTGAATTACAGTTGAAATGAAGCTCTCTCTTGAAATGTAGATTTTGTAACCTCATGACATTAAATTCCTGATGTAATTCACTGAACAATTTGCATTCAAAATACATCATCAGTGCATTGACTGCCATTGAGCAGAGTCAAACAACATTGCAATAATCGTCAGTAGGGAAGAGAGACAAGGTACCAAGTACATACAGTATTAGAGCTAAACTCAAAAGAACAGTTGCTAACTTAATCTTCTTATAATTTTCTAAAACATCTTCTGTTCCTAGCTCGCATAATGAGTAAGAAGGATATTCTTAAAAGAAAACTCTTTTTGCAATGTCTTGCTGCGATTGCAGATTACTCTTAATGGTTGATAATTACTAGTTGAATTAAATCTCCAGCAAATTTTAAATGAAAAGACTAAAATGTAGACAGAAGAACGTTATTATTGACGTATGAAAATGTGGAATTGAAAATATAATTCCCATGGGTATTCAAAATGAAGAAACTGCCTTAACATGAACAGAAAGTGGTTGAAATCATGCAGTTTTCAAAAATGGCCGATCTAAAATAGAAGCTTGAAGCTGGGGCTCATACAAGGTGCATCTCACGCTAGTAGTATAGAAGAAGTCATTTCTGGTTTACTTCCGATGAAGTTCTAGTAATGCTCCAAAAATGTTTTTCGTTGATTTTTATTTTTTTTTCTAAATATTTTCTTGTACTTAAGTATTGCCAGAATTTCCTGTCACAAATACTTTATGCTGTATAATCCACAGACGAGCAAAAATGTAGCTTCAGCATTTTCCAGTTTTTTTTTCCGATTTTGTAATCCACTCGATGTTTGTCCCACAAACATGGGATGTCGATAATATTGTTCCCGGAACTTAAAACTTAAAAATATCAAACGCGAGTCAAACACACTTTTGAAATAAATTTGAAATTGATCTCAATTAACAAATAACACGTTTCAAAACAACGCACGTGTATCGACTGCTCTTCAGAGACTAGATCCTAATTAGATTCCGCAAAAAAGGCCGCTCACACGGTGATAATGGCCGCTAGTGCTGCGCCGTCTGCATCAAATTTCAAAACATTTTGATATGTAACATCGCCAAATTAATGCTGCAACATCTGTGTCCTCAGCCGTTCACACGATGGCATTGACACGTCATTCAATGTTCTGACGTTACTTTCACGACATTAGTGGCATCATGTGAACGGGGCTTAACGGTAAGTGTCGTATTTCTTATTTTCACATATAACAAGTTTTTTTTGAAGATATTCATTATAAAACAATAACGTAGACATACAAACAAATTAATTTCTTTTTTTTAATATATTTTTTGGATATACATTGTTTTTTTTTTAATGAGCAAACATTTGTTAATACAACATATTTTTGGGTGAATACAAATGTAGGAAATAAGACATTTCTCTTATAAAGTTTCGTACATAGTGGTCATTACTTAGAAAACGTGTTGCAGAAAATTGCGATATAATCCTACGCATACTTATACCAGAACAATGCATTATTAAATAAAATACACAATATTGTCCACAGACAGCTGTTCGTTCATGCTGGAGTTGTTTTGGATTATTTCTTCAGCTTATACTATTTCGCTCAATAAATTGCCGAATTTGAGGTAGAAGCAGGGGTAAGCCATAACTGTCAAAATAATCACCATTTACAAATGAGTTAAAGTAAACTGCAACCCAATGTGATCCTGGTTCGGTGTTTATCCAGATTAATGATGTAGCATTTATGATTGGCATTATGAGGAATCATATCACTGGTTAAAACACCCCCAAACAAGTGTCCTGTTGATTTGTGCCGATATAACAAACTTTCAAGTTGTGATGCATCCATTTTTA
>JAQGAE010004263.1:0-13078 GCA_034696685.1 Julus scandinavius
CCACCTTTGACCTGGCGCCAAACGCGCCCAGGTCAATTCCTTAAATTCCCTTTATGGACTTCACTCGAATTCCACAATTTCTAAAACGATTTTTCGTTTCATAAAAAAACGTTAAAAAGTTGGAGTTTCAGAAAATTTAGTTATTGTAAAATAATTATTTTAGCAAAACAAATGCTTATTATCACAAAAAAAAAATTGTAAACCCACTTTCTTAAGTAAATTTGTAAAATGTTTTCAAGTTTTAATGAACTAACCAGTGCATATTTTACTCCACTATATTTTGTAATAAAATAAATAATTTCTAGAAACAACTTTAAATTTATATCGCTCAATATTGTTCAATTGCAATAACAAAAATTGCTTTATTAAAAAAAAGTTATGGTGTTTTCTAAATATAAAGAGAAAATATCTGAAATAAACACGTTTTGATTAATACCACCATTACTCGTTTCTAAAATGCATTTGTATTTACAAAACGATTTTGTGTTTTATAAGAAAAGTTAAAACATAGAATTTTCAGAAAAGTAAGTTAATGGAAAATAATTATTTTTCAAAACAAATTCTTATTATCACAAATTTACTTTATATTTTTAAGCCCACTTTCTAAGCAAATTTGTAAAAGCATAATATCAGTTTTGTGGAATATTACAGTTTATTTTAAATACATAATGTCGAGTTCCAAATGGAATCCTGGATATATTTGGGATTAATTAGTTGAAATAAAATTTATTTCAAATAACTAATCCCAGATATGTTTTTAAAAAATTGGAAAATTTCCAATATTATTACAGACCAAAAAGATAAAAACGAACAATTTTAGTTTTTTTTTAAATTATCCATTGTCCTAAACTCAATGAACTTTAAGGTGCCTATTATAGTGGTGGTGAATTAATTTCCAATGGCAAGGAATGTGTTCACATGTGGATTTCGTGATTTGCCATCAAATCATCCTTGGAATATTGGGCGTTGGTTTTCTTATAAGCTCGGTTGAATTAATAAATTATTGATGAATTGTATTTCCTTCCAACTGATGCGTGACGCTTATAACACATTCTCGCTTTAGAGAAAAAACAACATGTGAAGATAGTGCAATCTATTGTTATTAGAGTGTAATTGCTTGGTTAAGATATAGGCAACCTAAAATTGCTTTCAGTTTTTGAAAGAATTACACGCATATAACTTACCTGCTACTCATATTGTTATCAGATCATATTTTAAATTTCATTGTTTGGCAACTTTGTCATTGGGGCAATGATTTAATAAAACCTTGTAAACAACAATTTTATAGCACATATTTCAGTATGAAATGATGTGAGCAAAATTTGATAAAAATCTAACCTACAAATAAACTTTGTTATAATTTTATACTATCTTGTTTTTTATTGGCTTTAAAATCAATTTTGTATACAATTCATTAATACACGATCAGTTATTGAATGATGCTATAGGCATGTCATATACGTAAACAGTCAGTTAAAAATTGATATCACATCAGTCCATCAGAATGAGTCCAACTTCTGACAATCCTGGAATGATAAGCACAGTTTGGCATACAGGGTATCAATAAAATCTTGAATTTGTACTATGGGCAGCATTGTGGTTTGATTTATTTTTTTCCATTTTTTAATAATGTTAATAAGGATATTTTATTTTTACATCTAGAGTCAGGGAGGGGGGAGAAAGAGGGGGAAGCCGACAAATACAATGCAGATATGAAAGTAGCAACCATGAATTACTTAGTCGTGACACCCATTTTTATAAATGTTCTAGCTTTATGTCATATAATACATATGATTATAAAAGTAATATCCATACTAGATAATTATGTTGAGCCTGATTAATACCAATGTTCACTATGACAACTCAATTGGCAGAAAATACTAATGATCTTTAACTAGGTCTTAGTCGTGAATTATACAATTGTATATTGTATGGCATTTGCACTAAATTCGGCCTATGTATGGTCGTTTTTATTTAGCACAATTCAAAAATAGGGAAATGTTTTACATTTACAGTATATCATTCGGTGTTATAAAATAACGTTTATACCTTATATTAAGTATTCTACTGTTTATTGGTAATATTGAATTACAAACTGCTATTATTAATTAAATTTACTTTAGAATGCTTAATTCAATTATTTACACATGAATGCAGTATATAAATATATATATCATATTTTTTATATTTCTTATATTTCATATTATCTAAATTTTAAGTTGTTTTTATATTTCTTGCGGCCAAATTACTGAAAAATAATACAATTTATTTTACAACTGTTATTATTTTTGTAACAAAATTGTCCATAGTTGTACAAACTCTCCTCCTCAATTTATATTATATATTATATATTTTTTTTTTTTTTTGGTTAATTTAATTTTTTGTTAAAGTTAAGTTTCCCCTAACTTACTTATATGAATACATATGTTATACCTGTAAAAACGAACACAGTTATAAAGGTGTTGTCCTTGCACCTGATACAAGGTAGTTGGAATTTGTAATTCAAAGATTAACTGCTTATTTTGGGTAACAATTGGCAGGTCATGCTATTACCAAGCTTCGTTATATTTGTTCTGGGATTATCCCAGGGCTGATTCAAGTTTGATTTTCTTGCGAATTTACAGTGGCGCTTAAGTGACATGTCCTTCTGGAAAACACACAACTAAACCTAAAAATATTTTATGAAATATTCAGAATAAAAATCTAATTTGTAACAACAGGCTTTTTATTTGTTCTAATTTATTTAAAATTGTTCTAGAATATTCTTCTTTATGGTCATTTTTCCAACATCATATTCTTTGGAATGTCCTACTTTTTCAATTTTCTCAACATTTCTCTGTATTAGGTCATCAAAATAAGGTTTTGGCAAATTAGAATTTCTTAAGATTTTACTCTTTCACTAATGTTTCTTGTCCATCTGTATTTTTCCACATTTCACCTGTAATTCTTTTATAACAAATTTATTGCTTTAATTTAATAAAATAAAATAAAATAATAATAATAATAATACATTTTGCCTTTAATTACTTAAAATATACATTTCCCCGGTTTTTCCAAGACTGTTATTTTATTCTCCACAGCATTTTCGCCAGTAATTTTATTTTCAATTGCTTAATATTTGAAATATTATGAATATTGTTGGCAAGCTATGGTAATGAAATTGCACAATTT
Source organism: Julus scandinavius (assembly GCA_034696685.1). Lineage (NCBI taxonomy): Eukaryota > Metazoa > Arthropoda > Diplopoda > Julida > Julidae > Julus > Julus scandinavius. Next base: position 3,172 of record JAQGAE010004263.1, read on the forward strand.
CATAACGTTTGCTCTCTTATTCTGTATACATCACACTAGAATTTTTAATTAATAAGGTACGGTATGTGAAAATTTTAGAATACTTTAGCTAGGATTTCATCCACATCGAATCAGTGTTGTAGTGAGGATATTTGGCGCCTAGGGCAATTAAAAGACCCAAATTTACACCTCCCACCCCCTACCTCCACTTGTATACGGAAAACAACATGTTTGTGTTATATTACTTAAAATAAGTGTACTTATAAAAATCCATATAAATACTTTGGGCGCCCCTTTGACCCCCCTAGCCCCCTGTGCGCTGCCCCCCTCGCTATGCTACTGGATTTGAGACGGTGATTTTCATGGAATTTTTGTTCAGAGTTGGTTCCGGTGATATTACATACATATATATACTTGGAAGCGAATGAAAATTTAGCAGTCGATTAAGTAGTTGACCATGGTAAAACCCAACAAAATGGTGTTGTCATAAAATGGGGTTTAAAGAAGAGGGTCAAATGTCATCCTTTGAGACAGTGATTTTCATGGATTTTTCGTGCAGTGTTGGTTCATTTTTTTAAAAGTGATTACATCCTTAGAATCGAATGAAAATTGAATAGCCGATTAAGTAGTTGATCATGATAAAACCTAACAAAAATTGTGTTTTCTAAACCATGGCAAGGGTTTAAAGTAGAGGGTCAACCATTGAGACCAGCGACGTAGAGAGGATATTTGGCGCCCATGGCAAAACGCCCAAATCACTGAGCTATAGGTGGGTTCAATTCCCTGGTCGGCCTCAGTTGTTTCCATGCAAATTACACGATAGTTTCTCTAAAAATCGGCCACGACCGTGCTTCTTCCTGTCTTCATATATATTATTAATTACCAAAAAAATGCTAACAAATCCAAAAAATATAATCCCAATTACCAGGTGGGCTGAGTTGCACAATGTAACTGCACTTTTAGAATACTTTTTTTTACTTCCAAAGTTTACCAAAATGTTTAATAACTTTTTTTAAACGAGTCTAATTTCAATATATTTTTACTTTAATGTCTAAAAATGCACGTATATTTACGAATTTTACGATTACATTATACAATACAATGCACATTTAGCGTTATATTTCGTCAATTAGTTCCAGAATCATTACCTTCTTATCATTGTTGGTATACTTTCTGTATAGGCTACTAAATTTAATTTAAAGTATCATTATCCCAATAATTTCTTAATTTTATAAAAGACTTTCTAAATCCAGAACACCTTCCCAGATTACCTCCTTCACATTTCTGTAAATACACTAAACAGTTTTTGCTTAATTTTTCAATAGATTGTTTTTCCCACACAATTTCTTTATATATAATTTTTCAATTTATTCCCGCATTATATACTAGGTATTTTTTTTTACAAAACGTTAATCAATTTAATAAAATTTCTCACGCTAATATTGAGAATTTTCTCCTCATGTTTATTAATCAGCCGATTTGCCCAAGATGTCTGCTCTTTCTAGATTGTGTGATTATCAATAAACAATTACTGATAATTGTGTAATCTTATGCGTACTTAGACCTACTTATAATTAGCACGGAATCTGGTATTACTCGATTACTGGAAGTAGATGCCCAACATAAAGAGGCTCTTCTTAGAATAAGTGAAAGTTGTAACATTTGAGGGAAAAGAACTAACAAACATTTTTTTTCTGGGTGTGGCACAAATAGTCTTTTTGCCAAAAATGCGCTGAATGAAGTTCTACTCGAGTAAAAGTTTCATAAACAATGCACAGGGTTTTATGTAACGCACTAGCGAATATTCAGATTAAATGTTATAAAAAATAATCAAATATAGACCCGAAAACCATTGTTTTTATCCTTTAAAAAATGTGAAAACTCATTAACAACCAATAGATTTCAAGAAGAATTGTGGTCACAAAATGTACCCTGGTCTGGTGCATACCCAGTATTTAGTAGGTTAAGAAAAATTCAAATTATTTTACTTATTGTTAAAATGTTTATTGCACAATTTTTTTGTATCATTTAGTTATTAATTAACCACTGTGGCATTGTCAAAACATTAGTTTCACAAAATCATACAGGAAGTCGGTTGGTCATTATAGCTACTTTTTTCTTCAAAAAAAACATATAGTTATTAACCAGATTTCTAATTTCGCACTTTTTGACATATATTTCGACCAAAGAACATTGTGCTCATTTGATGCATTTGATTTGCACATTCTGCCAGCAGGTGGCAGCATGAGAATGCAAATTAACGGCAATTTTTCAAACTTGTTTATTAATTTTAAAAAATCTACCATTTCAAAGTGAAAAACGAAAAAGTAATACCATTGCTGATTTATCAAGCTATTTTAAACAATTATTATTTTTATTTAATCTCTCTTTGGTTGACTGTGATTGTGTTTTAAAATTCCACCCATTGAAAGTAATAGGGTTGTGATTCACCTTAAGCAATAATTTAGCAATTCCTAAAGCCAGGTCTCCACCAATGCGTGCATTGTACGCATATACACGTTTTTACAAATATATGCAAAACCGCTAGGGAAAACTTTTTTGCATATGTTTGTATAACATGTATATACGTAAAATGTACGTATTGGTGGAGACCCGGCTTTACCATAATAAAAAAACGGTATTTGAACACAATTTGGGAGCAATTCGATTTCTTTTGCATTACATACACATTATAAACAGAAGATTTTAAAAACATAAATACCTGTACACTGCAGTCCGTTATAAAATATAAATTTTTATTAAAACTATAAATTCAAACGTAAATATCCAAATTATCAAACTTTTTAAAAAGTTTACAAAAACAGATCTGAATAAAGTTTTTCTTGAAATATAATGCATTATGATATACTCATAATTCATTATTTAATAAAATTATAGAAATTCGTTATTTAAATACATTAATATAATTCCTTATTTCAATACCAAAATACAAATTTGTTTATACAGTAGAACTTGTCTAAATGCATCCTGTGTAAATGAATAACCTCTCTAAAAGCATAATATAGTCTGGTCTCGACTTGGGACCCTTGTATACATAAGCCTGTCTAAAAGCACCAGTCCCAGGCGTGTGCATTTAGAGAGGTTCTACTGTATTAGTAAATAAAGTTAAATTTTATTGGATTTTAACCCTATATACTTGTATATAATATAATGCAAATATTTTTAAATAATTTAAACCTGACTTCTGTACTGAATTTTCCTTAGGTCTCAACTTAGTCTGGGTTGGATCTCTCCATATGTTACTAATCTGAAGTTTAAATACCTTTAGGCCTCTGTTTATAATTTACGCCAGGATGGATATCCCCACTGCTTGTTTTGTAAATTTAAGTGTTCATAATATTATATTTTATATATTTATTATATTAAGATATTCGTTGCAATGTATTACATAACGCATATAAAAAGACAATTTCAAACAGGAAGTGAATATTCAGATGGCTGTAATTATTTAATCAAATGCTAAGTAAAAAATAAGTACATAATTTGTATTTGGAAATTCATTTAGACATCCATAAAAAGTTGTACCACTTGTACTTGAACTTGCATGTACTTTACAAATTAAAAGAATGTACAGCAGACAATAACTGTGCAACAAAAAATGTATTATGTAACAAAATAAAATGAAAAAATACTGTAATATACAGCATTGTATTTCAAGAAATTAAGCAATATCAACATAAATGGAAACATTGAAGTTGTTTTTTATTCGAACATTTGCTCGAAAACAGTAGTTTCCATTGTCGAAAATATGTTGGCCTTCATCTTACCTAAACTAGCAACAAGTAGCACCATTTTGTGACTCCCTCAAAAAACAAATAACTTTGGCTGGCTTATTTTTCAAGATATTTCATTGAATCCTTTAAAAAGGCGCCATGCACACAATTTAAATTGTACAAAATAATACATTGTACTAATCGGAGTATTAAACTGTATCACATGTATATGTATCATTGGCAGTAACTCAATATTATTCCAAAGTACGAGTTTAGAATCTTGTCATGTTTCCCAAAATGACCTCATGTGCACTTAATTGTAGATAGTAGTCTCAGATGTGATGTCACAAACAACCTGATGTGACCTGATTATAAAAAACACTTCAAATCATGTATAAGCTTGGTATAATTCATTCGCCATATTCTATTTGATGAAGCAGTTGCTGAATTCGGAATTGTGCAAGGCTGCTTTGTTTGGGTGAAAGTCGATTCAGCCTATGGGAAATAGCGATGCCAAAGGCCATATGGTCCTTCATTACTTCAGTTGTCTTTGCATTGTTGTTCAATTTGATCTTAATAGAGTCACTGACATTCCTCACTGCATCTTGCACATCATTGTCTGTGGTTCTTCTTTTGCACTTTGGAGGAAGGTCCGAGTTGTGCAAGGATGGGATACTGTAATCTGACATTTCTTCATGGGATTTCCCTGCATGTAAGATAGTATTAATATGAGAAAGAAATTGTCAATATCCATAATGCTAAAACCTTGATCAAATGATAAAATCATACCGAGATTAAAGCTTTGGGTAGTATCACAGTAATCAACATCATTTCCGGATGGTGACCCTACTTCATAGTCCGCGGAGTTAACTGTGCTATCAATGCCAGGCAATGCCGTTGATGACTTTCTAAAAATACATATTAACCATTAAAGTATCGCTTCAGTAACTTTTCAGATTTCAGTAATTCGATTTCAAAATAAAAACTGTATTTTAGCATTTTTGCATAATTTATAATCAAGTTTCAACCAAATTATTAAAAGTTCACTTAAACTGTGCTGTTTATTTTCAAATAAACAATGGTGTAAACAATATGACATGGGAGATTTAGTAATTTACCCTGAAGTTTAATATTCTTAAATAATTTTCACAATATAATTTTTTACTATTGGATTATGTCACATTTTATCTGACATAAACATTATATGTGATGCATACAATGTCGTTTGGGGGCCATTCAAAAAATACATCCCCGAAATTCCTTCAAAAATTGAAATCTCCAGTCCCCCACCCTACCCCATGTCCACATGGTGTCCATTTTACCCAGATCTCCGCATCCCCATCCCTCATAGACGTCTTTAATATTTTGGAAAAGTAGGGTGTCCAGAAAATTTATTGGAATATACAAATGCCCATCCTATAAATTTTCAAGCAGCCTCGCTACTAATTCCACGACATTTTTCCAGATTTTTCTGATTAACTGAAACTTATTGACTTCGAAGGTAAATTTGGGTATAAAATTGGTGTTTAACACAAATTTCGACCCAACTTTGTCGAGGTTTTAAAAATTAAAGTACATTTGGGACTGGGGACAGATTTATTCTGGTGTCCATTTCCTCTTTCAATGACCTTTAAAACTTAATTAAACAGAAAATCCAAGAACTGAAAAATGCCATCGTTAGAGTACGTACACAATGGCTACCCCCTCCCTCTCCCTGTCCACATGGTGACCACTTGTCAGTAGACCCCCCTCCCCTTACCCCCTCTTGAGGACGTCCTTTTTTAATGGCCCCTTATTATTAATGCCATTATTAAAAATTACGAATAAAACAGGATAACAACACTTGTCTCGCAATCCAAAATATCCAGCCCCAAAAATGCAACTATCTGATCTTAAATTCACCACACCCATTCAATTGTTCAGTTTGAAGCAATTGGCACATTTTGGATCATTCTTAACGGATGAAATCAAAACCTTGTTACTATTCAAGCCAATTAGGTCATCAAATGTTAAAGACTTACCCAGATGTCAACATTTTCTTATAAATAATGCAATGCTCGTTGCGAAGAACAAACCTTTTGCGGGGTTTAATGTGGTCATTTAGGAATGATAATTGTGAATAGAATCTCCATTTTGTGTATCTATTAGGCGAACGTTTCTCACGACCAAATCTTTCCCTGAGAAATTTCCAACGCTTTGCCACTTCATCACCTGAGAACATAAATTACCATAAATTTGTCAAAACAACCGAACAACTTGTTCTAATAATTACTTAATAAATCACCATTTATATTTGAATAAAATTCCTCGTACACAACAGTCCAACTTATTTGATTAGTAGCCAGCTTTTTCATGTGGGTTGCTTATGCCTCTAATTGTTTTAACTTTAAGGGGGATTACAACCTATCCCTTTCAATGGGTCAATTTTAAACGACACTCACAGCCAAACAAAAAGAGATTAAATAAAAATAAAAATTATTTAAAATAGCTTGATGTATCCCCAATATCCCCCCATATATACGGCCTTGCGTGACTAGCTGATCCAACAAGCTATTTTTAACAATTTTTATTTTTATTTAGTCACTTTTTGTTTGGCTGTGAGTGTCGTTGCAAATTTACCCATTGAAAGGGATAGGTTCTAATCCCCCGTCCAAGTGAGATTAACTCTCGCGAGTTACTCGACACATCTCGTATTCTACAAAATGTCCCAAACTTAGCTCTAAACATTAAAAAATTCTAAACATAAGCATCTCAATACTCTGCTGCTGTGCGGAAAAGGCGTATTTTGCTACATTTTTGGCCAAGCTCTCGACAGCTGCTTTCCAAATTCGAATTTTGCGAGCTGCTATCAGAGAGGCCAGAGCTCACGTGTCCACCAGCGATACAATTCCATAAAGACAGCTCACGAACAGTAGCACGTGATACATTGAAAACTGCTATTGAGAGCATCTCGATAGTTTCTCTCACGTGGAAACGCACCTTAATAAACAATATGATCGAGTAATCATGGCAGAGATTCTGATAGGACTCTTTCCAATATGGGCTGCTCAAGAGTAAGCAAGTTTTTTATACAAATTCGGTGGTCTACTCAGAAGGAACAGCTAGCTATACAGTAGAACCTGTCTAAATGCATAAGTTTGGGACTGGCGAAAAGCATAATTTTAGACAGGTTATGCTATTAAACAGGTTCATTTATATACATGGGTCCCAAGTCGGGGCCGCAACATTTTATGCTTTTAGAGAGTTTATTCATTTACACAGAATGCATTTAGACAGGTTCTGTTGTAGTTGAAGAAAGGCTATTATAAATGTATGGAGAGCTCAGAAAGCAATCAGTAATGAAAATGTACCTAAATTTCAATTATAAAGTCCATTTTTATTATCAACTTTCAGCCTCAAGCTCATTCTCAAATTTGCAATATTTCGTCGCAACTCCTCCTGGTGGCTAAATTTTTACTACACTATTTTTACACATTAAAAATGACCAAAGGCATCAGCATTGTTGCATTTCTTGTCATTTTCTGAAAGGATATTACAAATTTGTGGTAATGGCCTTTCCCAAATAGCAGAAGGCGTTTTTGAAAATATTGATGCTTTGGGTTATATAGTGTGAAATTTGGTTATTTGGGTTGGGTTAATTAGGAGGTTGATGTTGAGTGAATTTGCTGCTATGTGGAATTCAATATTCAGGAAAAGAATTTTCAAATTAAAAAAAAAATACTTTTATGAATTTCTGCAACATTTTAATATTGATCCAGTCATTTTTTACACACATGATTATTATCATTGGGCTCAACGCCCGTTGGTGAATGATCCCATTACACACATAATTACTGATTTACACGGTTTTGAAGCAGAAATGACAATGATAGGGTATTTTGTGAGAAACATACACTCCTGGACAAGAAAAATGGGAAATGCTCAGTGGCGGTTTGTGTATAGGCACTGTGGAACTGCAGCACCCCCTATCACTTGATATTATCGATAACATTCTTTTTAATTTAATTTATTCTTTAATTTATTTAATTAATTCTATAGCCATCCCCAGTTATCGAAAAAGATTTAAAAAAATTGTGTATGGAACCGTGCGCTTCACAGTTCCAAAACCGCGGTGTTTGACTGTTGTACGCATGCGCACATTGGAAGCTGCAACTAAGGGAGAGGGAGCACTGTCGCTCCCGCAGTGCCGATCCTGCCTTCCTGATGAGCAGCACCCCCACTAATAGTAGGTACGAGCCGCCACTAGTGGAAATGCTACTATGATAATTTCCATGAATAACGTGGGATTATTTTTTATTGGATATGGAATAATTCATATGTCAGGGTTAGATTGGTCGATAAGTACAGAACGATAGTGATAGGGAGATACTAAATTGCTTCATGCATATTGAAGGTTCCAGAAATGGAAAGAACAAATGAAAAAAAATGCCAAGACACAAAACACTGCTAAAACGAATGGACAGCAGGCTCAGAAACTTAAGCAAAGCTGTTCAAAGATAAATTTTAAATACTGTAAAGCATCAAAAGTATTAGTTCTCATCAGTAAGGAATATAACAATTTTTATTGATGAAAAAAAGTTTTTCTTATGATGGACCAGATCCATGGTAAAGTTGGAAGGATTAGACTAAACTACAATTACAATAAAAATAACTGTAAGAACAAAGGTGGATGTATCATGGTTTGGGGGACGGCATGTACTCTCCAATGGACTCATCATCGGGATAATATGATTAAGGGCCGGTTGCACCAACAGAGGTTAAAATCTAAGGTTTACTAACCTCGGGTTAAAATATAACTCGAGGTTAGTTGTTTGTGTTCCCCCAAATAACCGTTTATAAAATGTAAATTATGGAATCCATGTTTAACCTGCAAAAAACAAAATGGCGGACGGAAAATGAACAAGTCTATAATCCGAGATTAACCCTGCCTACTGGCTGCATGGATTAACCTTTCTCCATTTTTTTTCTAATAACCCATGGGTTATGGGCTTGTGCAATGCAAAGTTGAGTTAACCTAGTTTTATATACACCAGGTTAACCCTAGGTTATTGTTAACCTATGTTGGTGCAACCGGCCATAAAAGAGTGCATTCCACTACTTGAAAATTGTGTCAGCAAAATGTTTGTTTATTGATGCTAAAGCCGGGTCTCCACCAAGACGTACATACGTTTTTTACAAACATATGCTAAAAAGTTTGCCCTCCGGGTTTATTTCAGCCGCCATTATGTAAATATATGTAAACATCAAAATTGTAAAGCTATTAAAGACATTTAATAGGTGTACAATTTTGATATTTACACTTATTTACAAAATGGCGGCTGAAATAAACCCGGAGGGCAAACGTTTTTGCATATGTTTGTAAATACGTACATGTACATATAAAGATGCGCTTATTTGGCAGGCCATTTATCTAGCTATATTATAAGAAATCAATATACTATATAGAGTAGCATATTGACAATTTTTGTTCAATATTCAACATGGCATTGATCTAATCCGTGATGGGAACATTGAATCTAGGTGACATACTTTATTTATCTTATCTATGATCCAGAATTTTCATAGGCGCATATGGCATCCTACAATTTAGAAATGTGTATATATATGATATGTTCAGTTATCCATGTCCTGGGGTGAACTCGCAATTTGAACTATTTAATGTAAACCCCTACCAGTCATATTTAGCGGACTTCCAATTGCAGAAAAGGAATTGTTACGTTTTCCAATATCACTACTGTAACCAATTCTAGCAAGGTCGTAAAGATGTGGCCGGTCTCGCACGCCATTAATGATGGCTTCGTCCAAGTCTATGGCGGTGTCATTTTTACTAAGCATAACATTGCTATCATATTTCTTACAACGGTTGTTGGCGGGCGACATGGTAAATTCGTTCAAATTTTGAACAGTATTTCCAAAGAAATACGCAAGTTAACAAGAAAGTTACGTAAGCAACAATAGATTGGCGTTAAGGATGGTTTTCCTCCTTTTCAGCAAAGGGTCCAAAAATGAACCAATAAGCGTTCTTCTATTTAAAAAAAGCGCTTTTTTTTAGCGCTAAACTAGTTTGATGAGTAAACCCAAGGTGGCGACACCAGATAATAGCGCCGCAAGGGATTGTGGGTAATTTCCAGACGGCCATCTTTTTGTCGCCGTGAAGTCTTTGGGCTCTCGCATTTTGGGTTCATATTTCAGCG
>JAQGAE010004264.1:0-13076 GCA_034696685.1 Julus scandinavius
CTTTCTGCTAAAGAGAACCAATAACCGATTCCTGCAATCCTTACCTAAGCTGACTAACCAAGGAGCGTGCTAATAACAACAGCTTTGGTCGGCTGCAACGTATGCTTCCATCAGTTTTGCGTATCCAACCGTCGAATTTGGAGGTTGATCACCAGTAACGTACTGCACCAGCACCGAGAAAGCTGCATCCGATGCAGAGTTTAATCCTCAGACTATCCTCACAATGTCGTCAAACGTGGTTGGAGGATCTTGGACACATGGCAATAACGTCGAGAGAGTGTCCGCATTGTATAAGCCAGTGGTTGTACATTGACCCGCCGTGTCAAGAATCGCCGAAGTTCGGACTTCTCCCGAAAGCTTGTGGAAGTCCGAAGTTGGCCGTTTAAGGTGCTGGTTAGCACGATGACTCACGAACTTTTCGAGTTCGGTCCCATCGATAGGCATATCGTGGGTGTTCGATCAATTCGCGACTAGGCGAGAGCAGATGGTCTGAGTCCGAAGACTGACTAGCCATGATGCTTGGAAAAACTTCGAAAACTGGAAATCTCAATCGTTGAAAACACGTGCGCGAAAGAAACGTGGAAGACAAGAGAGGAAGAGTCGAAGTTCGCAGGAGCTTAAGTAAGCTAGGAGGTCAGTGGGCATGATGCTCAATTGGATTAGGGACCTATTGATCGGTTCATTAGTGACACGTAGGGTCACGTCTATTTGGACCTTAAAATTAAAATTGGCAGGGGTGCAGGCAACTGTTAAATGGGATGGGACCGTTATTTTAAGCATGCTAATTGCTTCCTGGTTCAAAGTTCGAACTTGGCCTATGTATTTATAGATAAGTTCCATGTCCGTTTGGACTTCGGCGTTATTGTAAAAGTTTGCACTGATTACGTTAACGAACTTTTGCACCATGGAAGGGTCCCAACCCTTATCCAATATATAGATTGCTGCTCGACAAACTTTGAACGTTGTTGTTTGTTCTTCGTTCTCCTCGTTAGGACTTGATCGAGTTTTTTGACATCTCTAAAATAATATATTGTCAGACATCTTTGGACGTAGCCCTTTTCGTTAGGAGTACGATGTCTTGCTGGTTGACATAAGCCTCGGTAAATAGCCATACTGTGGTAATTAAGTCCGAAAAATACTCGTCGATTATGAATCCCATTTCATGGGATACATCTTGGATTATGATGTTGCTAGTCTTGTCATGTGGTTAAGATACTTGTCCTGACCTAGTACGCGTACTTACGTTTGTACTTGTTTTCACAAGATCCTTTTTAGGTATCTTGGAGTTAGTTTTGGCGGGTCAACCGCGCTTTTTCGTACCCTTTTGATTTGGAGTAGCATCAGTATTGGATAAGGGGCACGCAGGCTGCGTGGAAGGTAAGTCCGAACTTTTGTTTGATCTTCCTTGTTTCGCTAGATAGTCAGTATTGTAGACCGTAATAGCGTTATCTATTGAGGATACGTCCAAAGTTTTCTTCGTTTTTCCTTTTTGTCATACCTTTTGGTTGTGGGTAGAGTTAGTACTAGGTACTGGGCATGCAGGTTGCATGGATTTTAAGTCCGAACTTTTGTTGTCTTCCTCGAGACTTAGTTCGAATTATGAGAGTTGCATCATACTCATCTTTGGCTTTAGTCAAGTCTCTGGCATTGTATATGCTAAGCGTTTTGGAATGCAAGGTATCCCACACTTCATAAGTAGTGGGTGAGATGATCTTGTGGATTGTGTAAATTTCATCTCTTTTTAGGGTTAACTTTGAGGTAAAACCCTTGTGTGCAAAACTCTGTGCTCGAGAAGTTAGCCACATTTTATCACCAACCTGATTGTCAGGGGTGATAGCACGAAGATTGTGTTTTAATCTTTGGTCATCCAGAGCTTGTTCGAGCTTATTTCGACAAGCTAGGAGTTTGCTGGAGAGTATCTCCAGGAATTCTGCGAATTTATTTTTTCAAAATAATGGGTCATGACAAACGTCATTGAACATTAGTAAATTGTCATGAGGTGATTTGGGTGTTCGACCAAAGTTTTGGAAGAAGGCACTTTCTCCAGTCACTGAGTTGGGGCTTGAGTTTATAGCCCATCTCACAGTTGCAAGATGCTCATCCCATGTATCATGGGTGTTTTCCACAGCTATAGAAAGCTTGACTTTTACGTCCCTGTGTTTCCTTTCCACAGGATTGGCTTGGGGATGGTATTGGGCAATGTTTTGCAGCTTGAATCCCATAGCCTATGCTGTTTGTTTCAAAACTAGTGAAACAAACTTGGGACCATTGTCACATCGGACATATTTTGGAGTCCCAAATCAAAGAAAGATCTCTTCGATTAAGGTTCGAGATATTGTCTCGGCCTTTGAATCACAGATGGGAATAGTTCGACTCATCCGGTGGCAATGTCACATGCTGAGAAGAAGTATTTACTTCCAGAAATTGTGACTGGGTAAGGACCCATTAGGTCGATCGCTAGGGTATCGAACCTAGGAGGTATAGGAGGCAAAGAAACTGGAGTCTTGTCTGCAGTGTGCTTAGACTTATACCTTTGACACTCTGTGCACTGTAGAACATATGTTCGCGCTTGTTGCCTGAGTCCAGGCCAGTAGTACCATTTGGATATTCTAATTATTGTGGCATTTATGCCAGAATGCCCTGCTTTAGGTGCATCATGATTCAATTTCAGGACACTTCGCTGTAGGACAGCTGGTACCATTAGTTTGGGATCCTCATCTAGTGGGGGATCCATGATCCTATAGAGGACTCCATTAGCCAGGGAGTATCCCCTATTGGTAAAAGTTTGACCTTCAGTGTCACTTGGGTCATCCTCAGCTTCTATGGCTCGAATGATGTGATTACACTGTTGGTCTAAGAGCTGCATTTCGCAAAACTCTTCAGCCATGATTGGCTGTTCATCAACCAAGAAATGGTGGATGAGTACCACAGGATCTGATTGTCCTGAGGTATGTGATAGCAAGTCTGCTTAGTTGTTCAAGTCTCCAGGGATGTATTTTACATTGAAGACGAACTGCTGGATTTCCATCAGCCAGTGAGCAACTCTGCTCTTGGGTTCCTTAGTTTTTATTAGTTGTCTCAGGGGAGCATGGTCAGTGTGTACGACAAAGTTCAACCCATCCACATAACTTGGAAATTTTTGAACTGCCCATATGACTGCTAAAGCTTCTTTTACTGTTGGAGAATAGTTCGTTTGAGCTAAGTTGAATGACGTTGAGGCATGTTCTATCACTCGAAAGTCATCTCCATTACCGTGTAGAGATGGAAGCTCTTATCAAAGTCAGGCTAAACCATAATTGGTGCTGTACAAAGATGGTGTTTCTGTTTGTCCACGGCCTGTTTGCAGGCATTGGTGAAAACAAAAGGTTCATTCTTTTTGAGCAGTTTATGCAAAGGAGTTGCAATGGTGGATAAGACTGGTATAAACTTTCTAAACCATTTGCAAGAGGCCAGAAAAGATTTGAGTAGTTTTGTGTTTTTCGGGTAGTCCATTTTTAAGATAACTACTACTTTATCCAGGTTAGGACTTATTCCTTGACTGCACTAGACATGTTCTAGGAAGAGAAGTCTCTTCATAAAAAACTCGCATTTCTTTCTGTTGAAACTGAAGTTTCTTTGGCCGAACTTATTGAAGATTTTGTCCGAATCTTCCAGATGTTCGTCAGCGGTGTCACTTCCGACGCACAGATCGTCTTGGTAGGCTTTGGCAAGCATGCCAGTTATCATCTGGATTATCTCATCCACAACCCGTTGACAGTGGGCTGCAGAGTTTCAAGCTCCCATTGGCATTCTCGTATAGCTATACGTTCCAAATGGTGTAATGGTCGAAAGCAGCTGTTGGCAATCCTTATCGATGGGAATTTGCCAGTAACAGCTGGTTAAATCAAGGGAGGACATGAATGGCTTGATCTGTATCTCTGCCATCAAGTCATTGATTTTAGGCAGAGGATATCTGTCCGGTATGGTAACTGCATTGAGTGCACGGAAGTCCATGACCATATGGTATTCACTGGTATATCCAGGCTTGGGTACCAGCAATGATGGTGCTGCCCAAGAGGAAGAAGAAAGTACCATGTATCCCTTCTTGATGAGGTCGTTGACCTTTTCTTGAAGTCTTCTTCATTGGTGACACCGGGTACAAATACTGCTGATGGATGAGCGTCAGGTTTGACGTCGATCCTCTGTGGGGGAACATCTGCTGCATCCTTAGGTTCTTCGAAGATCCCACGATGTACTTCCAGTAGTCCGTTGACTTCATCCCTTTCTTCTGCAGACAGATGTGGAGCTTCATCACTTCGAAGAGTGACAGTTTGCAAGGCTTCAGGCACATGCATGTGGTTCACCTTTTGAAATTTCAATTGAAACTTCCAAGCTGGTATTGGGAAGAACTTTCTCGATCTTATCCACCAGGCTCATAAGAGCTTCTGCTTCTTTTATTTGTATGACAGGGTTCTTAAATTGCCACTGGATTTCTCCACAGTCAATTAAGATTTCAGCCTGTCTTAGGAAATCCATCCCAAGTATGTTGATCGACTGATCATACGAGGGGAGGTAAGGTTCTACCTTTGAGTACAACTTTGACAGTGGCCAGTAAGGCTTCATTCTCATTCTTCACCTGATCTGCAAGTTGTACACTGCGTCTGCAACGAGTCATAGAATGTCCTTGACTTTGTAGTTGCTCATGGAGTTGTTTTCCTTCAAGGGAGATGTTTGCTCCAGGATTAAGTAGTACTTGATGTTCCACACTAGACAAGCTACATTTTGCATAGACCAACAGGTCTCCTGATAGCGAGGTGGTGGCTATACCTGTGTTCAGTTGTTGTCGAACTGGCAGAACGACTAGGATCTGGTTCTGGGACAAGGTTCATGGCTGCTATTGGCCTAGGGTCATCCAGTTTCATGTACTGAACCCTATTCTGCTTTACTGAAGCAGTGTTCTGCATAACCGTGGTATTCGACTGAGGTGCAGCTGTTTGGGCAGGCTGTGGATTTCCACTTGTGCCTCCTCTATGATAACGGTTAGAGCTATTACGTCTCTGACCATTATGAAAACCAGATTGTTGGTTCTGAGTCGAGCCTTGATATCGATTTTGATTTTGGCTTGTGATAATAGTTCGATGGTAACTATGACTCGGTTTGGAATGACTACATCTAACCTGTGTATCAGTTAGTGGTAGTACTGGTATGCCAGCTTTGGTTTTAACCGCATCCTTTTTAATTGGCTGTCGCCATTGTTGCACAGACAGAAGCATATTTTCTTGCTTCAATGCTTACTTCCTAAGCTGCACATGGTCCTTAACCTGTTCAACATCTATATGTCTGGATAAAGAGGGGTGTAAGGCCAAAAAAATGACTTGTACCATCATTTGAGGCATGGGCAAGTACGACATTTTGTGGTTCTTAGACATGATGGGTTCGATGAACTCTCGAGTTTATTGAAACTCGCGTTGCTTGAGACTACTAATTGTTCGCAAAGCACAATATCTGTCTCATATGTTCCATATCAAGAGAAGAAAACAATTTTTGCTTCGGCAAAGGTTTTGAAGGTGTATCTCTCTTTAAACCAGAAGCTTCGAGCTTTGCCGATTAATAACCAGAAGAGGGCATCATATCCTTGCTCTTCGGTTAATTTGTTACTGTCGATTATGAACTGAACTTGTTCCTACCAACTATCGAAGAAGTCTTCTTTTCCAGAGAATTTCTCCCCACGGCTGCAAAGACCTCAGAGGTTACTTTGGCCTTAGTGAAATCATGTTCACTGTAGTCGATTCTTTTTCGACTAACCATATTTAGAATGGTATCATCTATACTAACTGTGGATTCATTTGCTAATCTGAGTGTTACCGAGCATCCAGAGTTCGGACTGATTAAGGCCGAAGTAGCTAGAGCGCATTCAGAGTTTGGACTGATTAAGGCCAAAGTCACTAGAGCATTGATCCCAATTGGGTTTGCAGGAAAGCCAGTTATCATGGGCACATTTGGATACCCCCAGATTGTAAAATGGTGGCTGGAAGGTTGTGAGTTGTTTTGCTCACTGTGTTTGTCAAGTTCATCTATCCTTCTGGTAGATGAAGTTACGCTTAACATTAGTGCTGCGTAGGCTGAGTTTTTCGCGGACTCTAATTCTGAACAAGTCCTTTCGAGCTTATCAATCGTTTGAGCGACTTGTTGCATAAGGTCGAGGAATTGTGGACAGTTGGCACAGCATTTGGACACTTTGCTAGGAATATTTATTCTTGTGTTAGTCAAAATTTGCAGAACCTCTAATTAAGCAAAAAAGTCATCTCCAGTGTGGGTATGCATGGAATTGACTGATTGGTCAATTTCACTTGGTGCAGTCAGATCGCTGACCGCTGCACCGAGGGAAGTCGAACTTTGACTCTGAAGTGAATTCACCTCACTTAACTGTTCGTTATTCATTTCACTGGTTTCCTTATTAGAATTCCTAGTGGTTTGAACATTAATCACTGCAGGGGCCAGTTTTGCAGCTTTTAGGAAAAGTACATTTTCGTACTTCAGCTTGATTCTGTGCTTCTGCTTACTCAGAATAGGATTGTGATTAATAATCACTCCAAACGTATGTTCGAGCATGAGGTGTGCCCTTTGGGACTCGGGGTCAGAACTTCTTATCTGCGCAAACATGTTTGAGCGCGAGGTGTTCCCTTCGGGCTTGGGGTCAAATGGCTTATTCGCTTTAAGTTGCTATTTGAGCACTGAGGAATGGTTAACACTATTTCGTGTTAGTTAGCGTTTGCTAATTAAACAGTATTTACTGTTTAAGTACTAACTTTGAGTACTCCTACACGAACATTTGTTCGGTCTTAGAGAAATTGGCGCTGTTGGGCGCAAGTTATTAACTCTAATAGTTGCAATTGGCTTGCCACGCTGGTGAGCGCTTAATTTGGAGCTATTTAGTTAGAAATTGAGGATATGGCTTAAATGCCTTTAGAGTCACGAGATTTGTGTATCTCGGTGTCATGGATATTTGCCACACTATTGGGCTCCAATTATGAGCTACCAAGTTGAGAATAATTGGTATGCTTGATACTCAGAGAGCACGAACGTTTTTTTGCTTTTGTGTCATAGGTGTTCGGTTACGCTTTTGGGCGCCAATTATGAACCTCTTAGTTCAAAGATTGGTTTTTAAGGCTAGTGTACGTTAGAGCACGAGATTCTCTGGTCTCGGTGTCGTGGGAGTACGTGCCACGCTGTTGGGCACCAATTATGAGGTGACTACTTATTGTGAGTTAACTGGGTTTATGCACCTTTGCTTGAGAAGCGGAAAGGAAGACCGAAGTTGACAGTTAGGTCAAATAAGGCCGAACTGCATTGACACGCAAAGTGAAGATAACACAAGGAAATTAGGCCTCGGAGAGTGAACGGACAGGACTTATACCGTAAGTATTGTATAAAAGTATGAACTTTGACTGGAAGAAAAAGCAGAGTCCAATTCGTTGGTTTTGGTTCTTAGTTATTCTTTATTCGAAAGACAGTGACACTTTATAGAAATGGTTTTTCAGGAGCAAGCTCTATTGCCTAGAACTTCATGGCGAGATAGTAATTGGCTATTTCTCCTTCTCTCTGTATCTACCTACTGTTTGGGAGCCCTTTATATATGTTTGAAGGAAGGGATAGCATGTGATCTAAGTCGACCACTAGCATTACAGGTTGGCTTTTACGTTTGTGATGTCAATGGATCACTTTGTGTTAGTTTGACCCAATTAGCATTCGCCTAATCGGGTCTCAGAAATTTCTAGAACATTCTGTCTGTTAATCCCTTTGTTTGAGGATTAGATCCAAAAAGGATGTTGGTCACTCCAATATCCTGGGTTTTCCATTTGGGTGCTTTTTAAATGTTCTGTGTCTCATTTGAGGCTTAGGCCAAATTTAGTCCTATTTGGGCAATGGACACAAGAGATAGTCCTAGCGTTTGCTAGTCTATCTAACAGAAATGCATGGTGATACGCTTTAACAATTTATTTTGCATTATGTATGATTTTTCTGCTATGTAAATGCAATTTTGCTGTATTTAAAGTGGTATTTTTCTTATGTAAAATGCACCTTTTTTTAAGTAAAGGTACGATTTTTTTTAGGTAAAAAAGCTATTTTTCTGCCTTTAAAGTGCGATTTTTTGGCGATAGAAATGCAATTTTTTTTATATTAACAGTGAATTTTTCAAAATTTAAGAAATTTAAACAACAATACTTCGAATCAGATAAAATACATATATTTGTACCTGCAATGCCTTTATACATGTAGTTTAATATCAAGGTATTTAAAAAATTAATTCTTTGAAATTTTCCTTAAATCTGCCACTGATCCTGAGTCTGCTGATGCGTTGCTCCATACCAGAATTCCTGATTTACCTGCTCTGAATTCTAGCTCAAAGTCCACTTAATATTGCCCCACAATACGGAGCAGTTCCTGAAGCTCATTGGGATCCTCTGAAATCAATGAAGTCAGTGGATCCTTTGGAGATCCTTTTGGTGATAACCAAAGATGGCGCTGCTTGCATGCTATGTATACAGCGTCATCTCTGGACAATAATCTTAACCTGTGATAAAATATTATTCATTTTCAAATTGCATCACCCGTATGGATATTATCGAGTTGCACCATTACACGTCATGCTTTCATGAACCTCTGATGTTTTTATTATCAGCTGTTGAACAACATTTCCCACTGTGATATCATTAAACGACCTTTTTTTATCGACAATCCTTATCACACCATATGCCAAACTAAGCGTTTACACCATACATTGCTATCTGATATGGTTTTGCCCTTTATATTGGTACATCGAGTATACAGTTTATAAAATATATTTGGAGTGCACAAAATATACACAATTTTATTTACTGGAAGAAGGACATAACAATCAAAGGTAAATATATAATTTATTAATATACTTTGGTGCTGCAGGGTATCGTCTATTTAGATATAACTTTCTGATTTCTATATTGATGTTAAAGTTTTGATAATTATTATATTTTCAGGAAGAAGCAAATTCCTAAAATGAGCATGTCGAGTAAGTAGTTTGAAACATTACATAATTCTGTTAGATATACATTTTGCTAATTATAAGTTGTATTTAGATTTATCTTAATACAAACTGAGCTTGTATTAAATTATTATTTTTGTTATAACTTCTGAGATTTCACTTCATAATTAGTAAACCTGTCAAATTTCTTAGTGGGAACAATGCCTGTAAGGAAAAGGTGCCCTGGCGGTTCAACAACAGTAAAAATTAATGTAAAATTAACGATTTAAATTTTAAACGAATATTTACTAAAGTGAAATTACATCATTTTTTAACGCTATATTGTAACATAATTGAACAAAATTATAATTTTTATCAATACATAGTTTTGTTCAATGCTAGATATCAATTAAAATAACAATGATATATTTGTAATTAATCCTATATAGCTCTACCCAGATTGGCAATAATGACAACAACAAAATATAATAATTAAAAGAAATAATTGAAATATGCAACAACAAAATTATATATAAAATCTAAAAGAATATTAAATAAATTTGTATAAGTCAAATGTTTACATTTATTATTACAACGTTTATACATGTTTTTTTGGTTATGTGTGTAGGTAAACATTTTTGACGCCTCTGTATATAAAGAAATGGTGATATCATAAATTGACATATTTTTCATCATAAAATAATTCGTGATAACAGTTATCAAGAAAGCTATCGACAAGGATTAGATTTTGTATCAATGATTAAGAAATATCATATAATCGATTTTTTTTTGTAAAAATTGAATATGAAATACTGAACTTGGTATCTTAATGATTTCTGGAATAAGCATTCAACTTGTACAAATTGGAAATAATTGAATTGCAGCAAAATCCAAGGTTTAACTGCAATCCAGCATAATATTCCCCGATTTGTACAAAAGTGATCCATTGAAAATGCAATGCAAATGTATAATTTCATACATATTTTACAATTATATATATATAAAGAAACGACTACAGTTTATTTTTAGGAAAAATACAATTGAACGGCTTATTGCAACAATGTGATAAGACACATTTCAAATTGTTCAGGAGAGCGATTTTAAAGTTTTAAAAAATTCCATAATTCTAATGGACGATCCAATTAACAATTGTTTATGTTATCATAATCTTTCAACATAGTAGGCACCCCTTCCAACATTCACAAGTCAATTTAATCCTAAGGAACATTTATTACAATTTTTTTTATTACAATACCAACATTTTTGTCCAAAAATAATTTGTCAAATGTTTTTATAGATAGAACCATATTGTAAAAAAGTAAAGTACAATGCACAAATGCTGCAAAATTATGTTTCACTTTTAATGTTTGATAATAATTTTTTTTTATTTGTGCACTATATTATGATCTCGACATGATCATGAACTTTTCTGGCAAGACTATGATAAGCCACATTTAATAATAAAATGAGCTGCACATGACTAAGACACTATATTTTTGAATGGATCTTGCTCAAAACATAGAAACGGGATAGAAGCTTATCAGTATTAGTAGAGTATTGCATATACGTAGTTGCAGCTTATGTTAAAAATCTTAATTTTTAAGGATAATTTTTGCCTGAAGGGTTTTTGGTAAACTGAACCTGCAAGACATGTGATAAACCACAAACTATTTTATTCATAACTTATTGAGCTTGAATGAGACGTTTCCTCTTATTCTTTGTGGTAACCCACATCCTGGTCTGTGCATTTTCAAATTCACTTAAACTATCATTATTCTCACCTAATATATCCCTAAAATCAAACAATTTTCGCTTGTGATGCAACATGTTGTCATTATTACATGCCATCTTTGCTTGTGCCTTATCACGTTTTTAGTAAAAAAAACTGATTTTCATGTGGGCAACAAGATTATTACCTGTATTGTATTTCAATCTAGAAGAAATTTAAGAAGGTAATCAACTGGGGAATAGTTTATTGTAAAAATGTCATTTTTGGAAAAAGTGTGGCTTAATTATCACATTGTTGCAATAAGCCCTTCAATTACACAAGAATTTGCTTAATCAAAAATGAACTGACTTTGGCACAAATTTACACAAATACAAATGTACTTTATGCACACTATTATCAACATTTAAGGTTACCATTATGCAAATTCGCAAAACCACCATATGCCAAAATATTATGTGATCACATTTCGGGGAGGGGGGGCGGATATGGTACACTATGGTCCTCGTTTTCACTTTAGAAAAATGACGTTTTTACCATAGAAAGATCGCGTAAAATTGGTGGATTCGGGTTGAATTTTGTAAACTTTATTGGATTTCGGGGGGAGGTATCTATCCCCATGATTTCCCCCCATATATACGGCCTTGCCGATACACATATGCGTATTTTGCCGCCGAATGCTGAGCTTTTACGGGAACATAATTAAAATTGTACTTCCCGCAAATATAATTAAAATTATATCTCGGCGCACAAATTCTAATGTAGAAAACTGATTGAAGAATCAATTAAGGTATCGTATTATTATCTTTTACTGGTAAACCACTTGACGAATGTGTGTACCGAGTGCAACGTTTTCATTATGAAAATTATCGCCCACTTTGACACGGGACAAAAATACCGACTTCAGTTGGGAAAAGGCGAGCTCCTATGCAAGTACACGATACACCCATACCTCCCTTTATGGATCAGATATGTTCCAGAAAAGTTGGCCATAAAGAAAAAAGCCGTACTATAACTGGCGCAGGCCTATGGCTACGCAATGCGCATGCACTAGCTAAGTTTTCTGGGCAAATTTTTTTATCAAGTCAACTACAAAATTGAAACGCATTAGTACATCCTGATTGAATGGGTGATTAAATTAATAGTTGAAAGTGAAAGGTCACATACATAGGTGCCAGCATATCTGTCTGCTCAGGCAACTTTTCTATCGCTCGACCCAGCTTCAATTAATTTAATTTCAGGCTGTACTGCAGGTTTAGAAGCAACTGTTTAATCGCCTTGCAGCCTGCCGGCGGTCGAGTGGGCTAGGCTCTCGATCCTAAAATGGGGTGTTTGCTACCCGGTCAAGGTCGGTGGGAATTTTTATTGATGGGAGAAATTCCCTAAGTGGCCGCTTTTTTGGATGAGTTTAAACCGAGGTCTGATGTTGATTGTTGCACGTTAAAGACCCCTCAAGAGTGGGTAGAAGTTCTCCCTTGTAGGCAAAATTCCCAGATAGGTGTTGATAATGTGTGAGATATGGAAAGTTCCTTCATTTTGGAATTAATTTAAAGCAAATGTCTTGTATGAATGTCGAAATGTCGAAAACTGGGAATGTCAAAACTCAAATTTTCTTTGTTCATCATACAATATGTCTTTGAATAGGATTAATTTCTCAATAGAGGTCATTTAATTAAGTGAACATTCCCATGTATGGGATCCCATATAACTGGGATTATTGGACAATCCATTATTATGGGTCCCATTAATTAATTATTGCCCATAATTACTGAATGCACTTATTATGGTTTCTAAATTATACCAAGATACATCTTGTGTAAATAATAGCCCATAATTACTGAATGCACTTATTATGGTTTCTAAATTATACCAAGATACATCTTGTGTAAATAATAAAAATAAACACAATGTTACTCGGCAGGGATCAATACTACGTACTATGAGTTAAAAGTCCAACACCTTTACATCTTACCAGATCAATGATAATGAATGATTCATGATGAAAACAAATTGAGAGAGGTAATATATGCACATTTGTATGTGACTTAAAAGAAATCACTAAAAAAAAATTTTAAGTGATTTCTCGCACAATATTATGTTCAAAATAGCTTGATGGATCAGCAAGTGCATCAGATTGTTGTTTTTCACTTTGAGCTGGTAGATTTTTTTAAATTAATAAATAAGTTTGAAAAATGTCCGTTAATTTGCACATGCTACCAGCTCGTGCCGCATGAGAATACAAATTATCGGACATTTTTCAAACTTATTTATTAATTTAAAAAATATCTACCAGTTCAAAGTGAAAAATAACAATATGATGCACTTGCTGATCCATCAAGCTATTTTAAACAATTTTTATTTTTATTTAAT
>JAQGAE010004265.1:0-13072 GCA_034696685.1 Julus scandinavius
GTTTCAAAAACATGTTTTCGAAAACTCTGCTTTTGCTTTTGCTTTTGCTTTTGGTGCGGTGAAGTCGCACCTTAAGATCTACATACAGTCATGCCAAAGCTCTGCATTCGATGGGCCACTTCACGACCGATTCGCCCGAGCCCGATTATT
This sequence comes from Julus scandinavius, assembly GCA_034696685.1. NCBI lineage: Eukaryota > Metazoa > Arthropoda > Diplopoda > Julida > Julidae > Julus > Julus scandinavius. Next base: position 151 of record JAQGAE010004265.1, read on the forward strand.
GCGAGGGTTTTGCCATAAAGTTCATTTCCCATAAACTTTGCACGATCCCACTTCTCCTCCTTAAGAGAGGCACATCCTTGTGGAATAAATCTATTCGTTTAAAATTGTCAGTTAGAAATTCGAATTTTTTTTTATCAAAGTGCATTTGTTGTTGCAATGTTTAAAAAGTTATCCAATTTGGTTCCAACTTAATTATCGGTAAATTTACTTGCCTGGACATTGCACAAATCATGGCACAGGTGTGCTCAGCCGCACTCAAAGTATTGCCACTTGGAGCACTGACATGAAAGAGATGGATTTTAATAACATTTCTAGTTACCATGTTTCTTACTTCAAAGCACATTTAATATTCATAAACCTTACTTTATCACAACAACTCCGTTTCTGGTGGCTGCCGAGCAATCGATGTTGTCCACACCAACGCCAGCACGACCAATTATTTTCAACTGTTTTGCTGCATTTATGATTTCGGCAGTTACCGTTGTCCCCGAACGTACGATTAACCCATCGGCATCCTGAACAACATTTCACAAACTCGTGTTATTTGATTACATTTAGTAATTTCAATTTCAGTAATGTTTATAAAACCACAAGAACAGCTAATATACTAAAATTGTATAACATTATTGGGTTTGATATTGGATTTTTTTTTTATCTAAACTCCTGAACAAGAAAGATTTCTAAACTTTAAAATACGAAAAAAAAAATCATGAATCTCTAGAAGACAAGGCTTTAATGATTTTTTTTTGGTAATAGAATTTAAGTACCCTTTTTAGAATATAAATGCAGATAAAAAACAGATATTAATTGCGCATTTGATATTCATAATATGTGTAATATTTTATCGTTTTTTTAAATATCCGGCCGCATATGGGCGTTTGTTATATAAGAAGTTAAAAACATTTCAACATCTTGTTTACCTCTATGCTTTTGAGAATTTCAGGAACAGGCAATTTAGGTTTATAAACGACTTGAATGTTGTTTTTCTCCAAAATTTCAATGCAGCTTTGGTCGATTTGATCCGTGATGAGCACTTTCTTGATTGAACAGTCCATGATGATGTTTTAGATCAAACTATTTGGCCAAACTCTGCGAAAGAAATGAACCTTTTAAAACTCTTACAAAAAGTAAAAATAAAACAAAAAATGTATACACATTCTTTAAGACGTATACAAGCGCTTCTTATATTTATTAATCGATTTAAATTGTTAATTTTTATTAAAATAACAATTTCTAAATTTAAATTTGAATCAGGCGCTTAAAAAGTTACCAAGGACGAGCGCCACCTGTTGGAATTTATGTGCAAAGTAAAGAATATTTCTCGACATTTTCCGGCAAATGTAATATTTTTAATTAATTACTATTTATATATAAAAAGAAACATAAACATGACTTAGTTTAATAGTTAAACAAGAGATTAAGTGTTTTCTATGATTAATATGTATCATGGAATGTAGGACCTTCGTCAAAAGTAAAAATTTGTTGAATTGCCCAAAAAAAAAATTTCTGGCAGTGTGACCACTGAAACCATACTGACATTCCCCTAACGTTTTTTGTGGTCTATTTCCATCCAGGAGTCCATGACAGATGATCCTAGGCCTCTACAAACAAAATGCTCACCTGACTTTTGTGACAAGAGAATTGTTATAGCTGTTTACTATGCTAAGAACGATCCTAAAAACGTGTAAGATACAAGATTTATAAAAATAAAATAAAAGGAATTTATTTTTTTATTTTTTTCTAAATCTTGAATCTCACAATAGATTTTTTTGGCAGAAAAACACGTTTTTATCGGCGGAAAACCCATGTTTTGGCAGAAAAATGTTTTTTGAAGAGAACAACACGCTTTTTTGGTGGAAAACAGTATTGGGTAAATTGTACTCATGAGTGCGAGTACTGATTATGATTACAGTGGAATCATGTAATCAGTAGTCATATGAAATGAGTATACTAGAGTCATAATCACACTTGGGGGCCGTACATAGATGACGTCACGCACTAAGGGGAAGGGGTGTCCACACATTTGTGACGAGGGGAAGGGGGTGTTTAAGAAATGTGACGGCACATCACAAATTAAAATGCGCTGTTTGAATATTTTGTTGTATTTAATGATAATGTAACCCTTTCAGGTCTTCTTTTAAATGGTCCATATCACTGAAATCTGCTATATTTTTCTCCCAATTCCACGACTCTTTGGAGGGGAAGGGAGCAGAGCTTTGTGACGTCATATTTGAGGGGGAGGGGTCTTACTTTGTGATCAAGTGTGACATGAGGAATGGGAGGGAGGAAAACACCTGCCAAAATCGCGTGACGTCATTTATGGATGGCACCTTGGACAAATTGTACTCATAATAGGAGTACTGATTACTAATTTTCAATCATTTTTCAGTCAATTTTCAATCATTTCTACATATCACAAGTATTATGTTTTTCGTCATTCAATCCTTTTCTTTTTTTTTAATTTCGGTTATAAAACCAATTATTTTGCGACACCACAAAACAAGATTCCTCTGAGGTAAAAATGCAATTTTTCTTCAGACAAATCTGGTTTTCCTGTGATGAAATTTGTAAGCTCGAAAAATTCATTTTACAGCAGGAAAAGTGTTAATTTTCTGCTCTTAAAGTGTAATTTTCATTACTGTAAAAACACGATTTTTCTGAAATAAAAGCACGATTGTTCTATACTGTAAAACTGCATCGTTTTTCTTCCAGTAAAAATACTATTTTTCTTCATTAAAAACCAATATTTTGTTGTATTTTTTTTGTGTACTAAAGGAGGAGGGGGAGGATTTGTGTAAAGATAAGCAATAGTCCTGCGCATATAGAAAGTTAATGAGGAAATGTTGTTCGATTAAAAGTCCCTATAACGCTCCAACAGCTATACTGGGGAAGAATCATCCAATAACTATAACAATGCATTAATTCTAAATCATACAAGGTGTTCTTCAAAAATGTAGGCATAGTATATGTTAAACGTTTAAAACAAAGTATTAAACACTTACCTATAAACTGCTATTCCTTGTTATACCAAATTCCCAACTACTGATAAACTAACCAGAATTGACTAAGCACGTCCAAGTCGATGCGAAATGCGAGGGGAAGGGGGTTATAAATAACCCCTTTCCCTTGCATTTGTGACCACGTGCAGTGCTAGGGCCTATCATAGATCTGGAACGCGTCTGACCACAAAGCTGCAGGCACTTAACTTATCCCAAAGGTCTATTGTATATATATAGAGCACAATCTTTCAGAAGGAGCGGTCAAATTTGTCCCTTCCATATTTTTATAATTGAAGGAGCTTAGGACCAGGAGTTGTAGGTCATAGCGCTCCTAGCTACCAAGGACTCTATACCATGACGTTTAAGATTTCCCCACCTGCTTTTTACATTGTTCAGACCGTGTTTTGCTACAGAAACTATATGGGGTTATGCACTACGTCATCCTGTACAGGCCTTGTTAAGAACGCCTTGACCAGCAAACATCAGAAAACATTTTTTCTTTGATTCAGTGGTCCCAAATGCAAGAGGAGGAGTGATAATAAATTGAGGAATGTTCGTCAATTAGTTTTCCTCGCGTGTTTCTATTTATTTTCCTAGTGTGGCAGTCCCTAGTTTGAAAATACTATAGGGCAGAGTGGGGAGGAATGGGACATTACCAATAATTTAAAATTTGAAAGTGTAAAAAGTTTTTTTGTAAATCTATACATAAATTTAATAAATATTCTATTTTTTTCTAAAAATTAATTATTATATCTACATAATTTGACACAGCTAGAATATGGCGTATTTTTAATTAGTCTTTCAAAATAAGTCCAAATTAAAGTCAGTTTCAAAAGTAAATTTCATAGAGTATTTATTACAAAGACGTTATAAACACATAAAAAACATTATTAATAAAAATGGCACCGTATATTATATAAATAAAGATTCAGTATAACGAGAGCTTAATGATAGTTTAAATGGCTCATCCACCGGACTTTGAATAATATTTTTAAAAGCGAGTGGTAATTGCAGCTCTTATATTTCGTTGACCTTTCATCTAACCAATTGAAAAAACGGGGTTGGAAGATGATGGAAGGATGCTGGTGGACGACTTGAGTGCTTCCAGAAAGTATTTTTGATAGGGCCGCTCTAAAAGTGAGTGCAGCAATGTTAAGTGAGTACGCATGATTGCCATTGGATCATTCTTGATGTTGGCTTTTTTAAACAGCAAGCACCACGTGGAAGGTGAAATCCTGTTCACAAGTTTTGGACACGTTTGAAGCACATTGGTGGTATTGGACATTATGACACGTTTCAACATGTCGGGGCTTGCTCTCGGGATGAGGTACTTCACGGCTTCGTTGTTACTGTCGAAAAAGGATTGAAAAAGCGCTTCGTCGCATACCTCCTGTGGCAAACCTTTGAAAAACAATTCTTCATCTTGTCCTTGAAAAATTCTCAACCAGTACTCAAGGATAGCATTATTTTTGTATAATGCATTCGTTAAGTCATTCTCCAATTCTCCTAGGTCATCCTCACTTTAAAATAATGCAGAGGACTAAAATATATAAAGAACTATGGTACTATATTCGACTATGAGCTAATTTGTAAAATACTCTACAGTTATAAGCGCGAATGCATTGTGTTAGTATAGTAGTTTTTAAAATTCCCATTTTGGATTGTTTGGTAATTTATATTACATCTATACCTCGATATACGGCCTAACGCTACAACAGCATTTTTTTATTATGGCATTTTTTCGTTTTACGGCCAACTTTTCCGGAATGTATCTATAGGTCGTAAAGCGAGGTATGGGTGTACGCTATGTCATATGGTATCACGTCCTGTCGAAATTGTTTCCTAGATCCGGTAGTAGCATTTATTAATGCCTCGTGTTAATACAAAACATTAAGAATTATGCTTTGCTGAATCATTATTAGGAAAGTTAAGTAATATGTTTACAAAAAATATATAATAGTTTTTGGTTTTTGATAAAAGTATATGCAGCATGTGAAGGTTTGCTTAATCAATAATCGTGCAAGATAAAGGAAGATTCTGATCAAGCCAGTTTTAAAGGTTAATTTCATAGATAATTTATTACAAAGACATATACCTGAAATAAGGATTCAAGTTTGGCCAAATAAAAACAACAATGGAAACAGAGAACAAGTATCACGACAACTTCACAAAAACTTAAAATAACTTCTCCCAGAGATCGGCATACATGTTTAAAACAAAAAAATCATCGATGTCCTCATAATTCTTTAATATTTTATCTAAGAATAGCGATAACCCATCAGGGGTTTTGAAAAGTTCGGTCACTAAAGGTGATGGAAGTGTCTTGATGCACGAATTTAGTGCCTCCATAAAGTATTTTTGGTAGGGCCAGTGTAAAAGTGAATGTAGCAAATTTAAGTGACAAAACCTGATTACCATTGGATCATTCTTGATGTTTACTTTAGAAAACAGCATGCACCACGTGGAAGGTGATATTTCGTTGACAACTGTTGCATTTGCATAAAACATATGTGAGATATAGAACTTTGTGACACGTTGCAGCACCTCTGGGCTTGCTTTCGGGAGGAGATACCTCACGGCTTCGTCATTTTCGACGAGAAAGGATGCGAAAATCGCTTTGTCGCACACATGCTGTGGCAAACATTCGCCAATCGGTTCTACATTTTGCTTTTGAAATCTTCTCAACCAGTATTTAAGGAGGACATTTCCCCATGATTGATCACTTAAGCTAAGCTTCAATTTTGCGATGTCCTGCTTACTCAATTGGAAGCCTAACTTCATGATATATTCATCATTGCAGTAGCGACAGGCTAATGAAAACCTATATCCCCTGTCCATCGTTTCGTCCCGAAAAACATCCCTCATGGTTTTCACAACGTCGATTGCTCCATAATACGTCAAAATAGGGCGGGTTTTAAAATCATATCTACAATACCAAAATAAGAGTTCTCTGAGAATTGGTCTCACGTAGGTTTTGGCCGTTGTTTTGAAAAGATTTGGACATTGCAGCATCGAGATTCTCCAAAGTGCTTCCTTCTCGATTGGTGTGTCTCCGGACGGTGTTGGCATCAACTCCAAAAAAGGTTGATACTTTGCCTTGTATCCCACTGCATCCAGGATCTTGTGGACCACAGTTACGATGCACATCGATTGCAGGGAAAAATCTCTTCTTACTTCGTCGTAGTCTAAATCCATTTCTTGCGATGTCTGAAATATGAAATTTATGTTGATATTATCTGTTGAATGCGCGACAGAACACTTATAAATACGGTTTATAACTTCTTGCGTGATTTATTTCAGGCTGAGAATAAGGACTGATTGCTTTAAACGGCTTCCTCTATCAAATATAGTATTTTTACACCTTTTAAACTGAGGCACTAGTAAAATTAATAGGTACACGCAAGGAAAATTCATTGACGAACAATTTTCCTTTTATTTGGGGCACATCGAGATATATGGGCGGCACAATTAAGCGAAAGAGTTTGTGAAAAAAATTCAAGATTTGTATAAAGTAAAGTAATCGTCCTATGCATATAATTAAAAAGTCCCAACACAGCTGCTGGGGAATAGTGGAGGTCAACATTACGTGTAGCACCCCCTTGCGTCCATGTAGGGAACAACGTATACTATGTGGGTATACTTGAGACAAGTCATCATTTTACCCAATAGGAATCATTTAAACAGGTTTTTAAGCCAGTTCGTAAGAAAATCTATTCCGCCATATTAGGTGAATTGCCAACAATATTTTAAATTCCGCATATTTTAAATTATGGTTAGTTTTATTCTGACTTGTTTCGTGTTTTCGCTAGCTCTGTCATACTATCATCTCTAGATGAAAAACCAGACATGAGCTGGTTAATTTGGGGGCGGACCCAGACTTTAGGATGGTTGATTCTATTTGACCCGGTTAATTTTGGGTCATAAAAATAAAAAAAATTCAGAATTAAAAAAAAACCACCATAAACTAGCTTAAAGTTTTAGCATTTTACAGTGCATATCCTGTAAACACATGTTGATCTGTCGATGCTTAATAGTATTTTAAATCAATAGAGGAGGCTACATTACGTGTGGCGCCCTCTGTGGTAGTTTTAGGCATTTTGCTGGGGGATCATGACGTGGAATTGTTTTGTTCCATGTTGTAAAAACAACTTTAGGAACGTCGATTCCATGTCATAGCATCAATAAAAAATCCAATATTAGAAAGAAATTGCAATTTAAAATATCCACTATGAGTGTATGGCAGATTCTAATAGTATTGTTTATGGAACTTATTGATATTATGCACAGTAGGTTTTATTACAAGCAGATGCGCGAACCAAAGTCAACAAAATGCCAATAATTAAAGGGAAAAAGACAACAATCATTTTATATCCCACAAGCAATTGTATCTACGTTTCTTGCAATGTACGTGAGAAGTACTTATATATGTAGCCTATACTCTCCAATGTATGCCAGAGATTTTTTTTTTAAATTTGACTCTCAGATTTTATGTACGTACGTCTGGTAGCATAACAAGTTGTAAACAGTTCATTTTTTTGTATTTTCTCGTACTTTCTTTCAGTTGTCATTAAGTTGGGAGTCACATAATTAAAAAAAAAAACGATCAAAAAAGTCATGAATTGTATCCACCCATGTGAAAATTGTGTGCAAAATTCTGCAGAAAATAATTTGCCCGAAATAATTCTGCACAAAACTTTTTGCATAAAATATGCACAAAAAATGCGCTCGTGCATGGAACATGCGCAATTTTTTAATGCAGGCCTTCTCTATTCAACAGTCATTAAATAAATGGTAAATGTCAAAGGGGTCGTTCCCAATTTCAGGAGATTGCTCCTACGTCAGTAGCGACTTAAACATCATTGTAGGATTGAATTTTTAATAAATCAGGAGAATTTCCAGGTATAGGCTATTAAATCGTCTAATCGCATGCAAAAAGAAGGACCAAAAGTAAGCATCCGTCTTGGGGCACGATGCTCGGTCAAAGAATTTGAGTTATTATGTCTACTCTTAGAGTGGTAGTTTACGATCCTTCTGTCTGAATAACCCCTTATATAGATGACTTTTCATGTCTGGACCTCAACGTGTCCTAATTTAGAGAGTGAAGCATTTCTGCCACACTCGTGAAATGTTGATAACTGCCCTTAACAAATCTGGCTGCCTTACGCTGGACCATGTATTTATCCTGAATATGCATGAACCATCCTGGGAGGGATTCAAGAAGGAGCACAATATTACAATATAGGGCAAACCAGAGTTGCATAGCCAGTTTCCTTTACATTTCCCGCACATTCTCGAAATACGCGTTGAACGAATCTAAGCCATTGGTTCGCTGCACACACAATTTTTGTTAAATGGAGATTCCAAGAGTGGTTTTTGATAATATAAATAAACTCCCAAATACTTGGCAGAATCCACAACAGCGAGCGAGGACGATTATATTCCGATTATACTGTGCTCTATATTCACAATAGCATAATGTAAATTTGTTTTCCGATTTGTGAATAATTTTAAAAATAAAAAGGTGAAAAATGTCCGAATCCTATAGCCACTCTCCCCTATAGTTAATGAAACTTATTTATATTCTGCACATTAGGTTTTAATACAAGCACAACCAAAGAGAACAAAGTGTAAATAATTAAAGGAAAAAAAGTCCATTCAATAACAATAAAAATCAGTTCCCTCCTTAAAGTTTATCTATTCATTCTCGATTGCATAGTTAATTTATAATCGTATTTGAGAAAACAAATTCTCGCTAGTGGGAGAATATCCCAAGTTTTTTTATTTACTTTACGCCAGTGCAAAATGCGGTGAAATCTTGATAAAATGCAGTTTTCATTAAAATGAAATTGTTTTATATACGTGGCCGATTTCAAAGTGCAATTTGTGGTCTTGTAATTTTTTAATGTAGACCTCCCCTATAATCATCCAATAACTAAAGTAATGCATAAATTGTAAACCAAATAATAAGGTGTCCTACACAAATGTAGATATAGTACATTTTTAAAAAAAAAAGTATTGATCACTTACCTATAAACTGCTGCTATATACTGTTGAATGCTCCACGTGGTTAGACCAGATTAACTACTGAGCAGAATTGTGTATAAGCCCGTCGAAGTCGATGCAGCTTTATATAAACCCCCTTCCCCTTGCATTTGGGACCACGTGCAGTGATAGGGCCTATCAGAACTATTTCTGGGTGGAAATCAGCCAATTCTAAGGAATTTCCTAAGGGACCCATTATTAGTGACCTGCTTAACCGCAAAGCTGCAGGCACAACATCTTAATTCAAAGGTCCATTGTATTTAGGGGCATTCTTTTAGAATGAGCAGCCAAATCTTTCCCTTCCTTAATATTATAATTGAAGGAGCTTAGGACCTGGAATTGTAGGTCATATCGCTCCTACCAAGGACTATAAGATGACGTTTAAGATTTCACCACGTGCTTTCCACATTTTTAAGACCACATTTTGCTGCAAAATCCACGTGGTGCAATGCACTACATCATCCTGTGCAGCTAGGCCTTGGTAAAAAAGTCTTGACCAGCAAACATCAGGAAACATTTATTTCTTTGATTCAGTGGTCCAAATGCCGGAGCAAAGGGGATATAAATAAAGCTGCATCGACTTTGAATGGCATTCTCAATAATGATAAGTTTAGCTAAAGTTGTTAATTAGGTCCAACCACGTGGTATTTACATTATAACTCCAATACAAAAAATGACTATCAGAATTCAGCGTCCTAAATGCCTTATTCTCATTAGCCAGACGAAAAAGCAAAATGGACAAAAGACGTCAGTCCAGAAAATCTGGTAATGGTGGCACATGTCCTCCCCTGCAATATGGTTTCTCTGATGGGAAAAAGTCGACGCTATGTGGCGACTGCAGTGTGCCAACAGACAACACAAAGCGTATGGATACATCATATTTTCGTGATTTCTGTCTTATTTCAGAACAGTTTGGTTTAGTTTTATGAAAAACACAATTATTTTATATCATATGTATATGGCAAAGTGCTCCGTATTTAGTTAATGTGAGCAAATAAGTTGAATAACGCATTTTCAAGCAACAATCAAGGCAAAAAAATGGCGCCAAATTTGAATTAGTCAACACACAATTATCTTTGTAACATACATGTACATTGTACCCATATATGGAAAGAAATGCCTACAAGATAATACAATTTAGCATGTAGGCTGATATATAACGTCCTGCACCTTCTATATACGAGTTAAGTTAATATGTGTGATCCCAGTCGAACAACACCATTTTCTACTTTGATCTGCAATAATAAGAAATGTGGATTATTTGCTTATTCTACTATTTTTTTAACTTTCATATTTTTTCTTGACAAGTCTCTTACCATTCCTTCTTTGATGGCAAATAATGGACACTGCAGATACCATGAGCACAAATGTCACCACAATTGTCAGCATGAAAACATATTGTATATTGCCTGTTGTAGTTGGACCAAGGCATTCTTTACCTGAAATATACCAATTCCGGATCAACTTCTGGAGTGTGGACACCATCATTTAGATTTAGGATTTAAATAATGATTTCATTACAAACTTACCATCTTTCGAATTCCCAAAAGCTGTTAATGGTAATGATAAATATTTTGCACTAGTCTTATTCAGCGTTAAGTACGCTTTTGTGGACAATGTGTTAGGAGTCGATTCAGAGTCTGCTATGCTGGAACAATGCCATTCAGTGGCATCTATGTTCTTGAAGTCAGTGATTGTCATTGAACAATCTTCAGTGTCATTTCCATTGGTTATTGTGTTTTCATATTTGTAGCGTTTAGCGATGATGGTTACGTCTTTGTTGCGATACCAAACACACTTAGGAAATGTTGTCCTAAATTTACATCTTAGTGTCACATTGCTTCCCTCCATGACAGTCGCATTTTTGGGATGTTCAATGACGTCACTGGATATTGTTGCTGATGATGGTCTTGAAATACTCTTTTTAAGCTTTAAGTACGCTTTGTTGGACATAGTGTTCGGAGTAGTGTCAGAGTCAGCTATGGTTGAACACTGCCATTCAGTGGCGTCTATGTTCTGAAATCCAGTGATTTTCATTGAACAGTCGTCAGTGTTTGTTCCATTGGTCATCGTGTTTATATAATTATAACGTTTACTGATGATGGTGGTACTCCCGGTACGATACCATACGCACTTAGGAAACGTTGTCCTAAATTTACATTGCAGTGTTACATTGCTTCCCTCTTCGGCAGTCGCATTGATGGGATGGACAATGACGTCACTGGAAAAGGAAATAGTTAAAATCTGGAGTGTCAGAACGGTACCCCGACAGTAACGCGCAGGCGGTGGCGGCTCATATATAGGCACTGTGAAACTGCAGCACCCCCTATCACTTGATATCACCGATAACAGTTAATATGAGTCCTTTTAACTTTAGTTCTTTCTAATTTAATTTATTCTTAATCTATTTGTCACGAATTGTATCATTTTTTTGGGCACAGTTTTGTCATCAGCAGTAATGTGGCTTTTAGCCACACAGTGGCGCCACTGTGCCGGGAGGTTCAGGAAGGTGGCGCCCCTGCAGGGATGTCATTAACCAATAGACAAGTTTATCCTCCAGTAGGTGGTTCGTTTTTTACTGTTTTTTTAATAAGTTGATGGGAAAATGATGGAAAAAGAGTGAAATTGTTGCCTAGAAATAAAGTGAGTACCATCCACACTGGTCTCTGTGACTCAAGGGTATTGTTAAATCAGAAAGGAAATTCTGGAAGATCTACAAGAGGATATTGGAAGGAGGTAAGGCCTAACTCCGATCAACAGCTCCAGGTCCAAACAACCTGTCAGGGGATTGAGTGAGACAGGTAGTCTCACTGCCATCCCAACACTATTCTTTAATTTATTCCATTAACTCTTTAGTTATCCCCAGTAAATGAAAAAAAGATTTGGTATGGAACTGTGCATTTCGTCGCTCCATGTTTGACTGTTGTGCGCATGTGCACATAGGAAGCTGCACGCCAGGCTGTGAGAGCACTGTCGCTCATGCAGTCAAAACTGGTTTGCTTCAAAACATTACTCCGCAGCACCCCTACGAATTTTTCTACGAGCCGCCACTGTACAGAAGCCCGCCAACAAAGACGTGCAACGACAATAGTGCGCCGACAAAAGCGCGCCCGCGCATTTAACTCAACCTATTAAACCTAACAGATAGCCATCTATTGGTCACTCATTGCTCTCACTGGTTGTCACTGTTTTACCTGTATTGCTCCTGTTTCCCCCCATTGTTCCTTCCACTGACTTCTATTGTTTGTATTGAAACCTTCAACTGTGTCCCTACACGTTCCTGTGCCATATCAAATAGCAGCGCTTTTCCCCCTTGTGGGAAATAAACATTAATGCAAAAAAATCTAACCTAACCTAGTGTGCCATAAAACAAGGTCATTGCTTGCATTCAATTTGTTAAGGTCCGTACGCACCAAACGAGACATTCACAAAAAACTTACACAAAAACACTGAAACAAAGTTTGTAGCATATTTTTCGAAACACGTGTCTCAAAATTGTTGTCAAAAAACGGGGGGAAACACGAGTGTACGCACCTAAGACACATTTCTTGAAACAAGGCGGGGCTTCATATTGGCTGGTACGGCGCTTTTGTCACCGGCTGCATATTACACAGCATTGTGAATTTCGAGGCTATATTTCAAAATTTAAAGCACATGGTGCAATGTCTACGTCATCATGTAGAGTCCTTGGCAAAAGCGCCTTAGCTGGAAACAGTACGACACATTTTTTTCCTTTGATCCGGACCGCCTCTCGAGCGATCGAAACGACACATCAAGAAGCATCAAAATGTGTCAGAAAATAGTCGTTTTCGACACATTGTTTCACAAACACTTCTGGACACACCAAGGTTTTTTGTGTCTGAATGTGTCGTTGGTGCGTA
>JAQGAE010004266.1:0-13071 GCA_034696685.1 Julus scandinavius
AATAGACATTTCAACCTGTTTATCTCGAAATTTTAATCCTTCCCATGGAATTCGAGATAGGCAGGTTCGACTGTACTTAAAAATGTTCATTGCGAGTTGTGCAAAACTGCTTTAAATTTGTCATGATTCGTAACTTTTGTTTTCTGAATTTCAGGCTACCAGGAAAGCAGTACGTCCCCGACATCGTCATAAACCATCTGACGGTAGCGTTTCAGACACATGCAGTTCCAACAGTATTATAAGACAGGTAAGCAAGTATATATATATCGCAGCTGACAGAGAACCCTTAGCTTGCCAAAAATAAAAATCTGACATTGCAAAATACAAAACAATGTTGGCGACAAAAAATTGATGACGTCATTACCACGTCGTGGATGCAACCCCTGCACTTATCGGGTTTAATTTTGGCCAGAGTTATTTTCACCCCAAAGAGTTGTCGTGCCTGCCGTCATTACAGTGGCAAGAAACGCGACCTCTAGTGGCAAACACGCGTACATCAAGAAGAAAGGGTGTATAAATATAACGTCCCTCCAAAGTGAGTCAAATATAGGGCTAGTTTGCAAATTTCATTAAAACCTTAGGCGTTGTAAATTCGAAATTAAAACGATATAGATGTTATGGAATCTTCACATGCTATTTCCATTTCAACTTTCCTGTCACTACTTTTAAGTGCATTCTCTACGAGGACGAAAATACTCTTAACGTTTGGTATAGCACGGATCACCGTAAAATTAATCTGTAGATTCATACAAGATTCAAGCATCCTCCGTAAAGAGAGCCAAATCAGGAAACTGGAATATTTCCGACTCCACTTCAGCTACTCAAACATTCATTATCAGGCTTCCAGGGGCCAGAAGAGAAATTCTCGAAAACGTGGTGTAGTACAAGCAGCTATAGAGATATAAAGAACATGAGGGTTTTAGTTACATCGTTAAAAAAAGCACACGTTTTTCAAGAATCTGGTTCTTGTTTCGCAAAATTCGCGTCAACGAAATTGCCACAGGAATGTCTGGCCTGAACAGCTCAAATAATGTTGACAGAGATCCGTGCAACTGCTCATAAAACTTTCGAAAAATGCTCGCAATTTTTGCTCGTATATAACGTAACGATTCTGTATTTTTAAATTTTGGAGGAGTTTAAAACCGAACGCATTTCCCTCCCCTCGACCGCATCCTTCCTGCGCCAATCTTGGAGTTTTGAAAAAGTGCCAAAAACAATTTAAAAAAAAGGATTGCAAATAAAAAAATGTCCCGACTTCACGGGCCAAGAAGGATCAGTTCCTGAATAGATCCCGGCACAGCGGATATCTTTCATTTGCCCTTCTGTTTAAATTAAAATATGTGTCGGGTTGAACCAGATTCCTGCGAAGAATTGGATTTTCCATGCCGTTCAAGTATCGAATAATTAACAATTTCGCGTTTGTGCCTGTTGCTACATTGTTACCAAGAAAGAGGATATATATTCATCCACTGAAGATATACGTTTTAAACTGGATATAGCTCAAAATGAAAAGAGTAAGAAGAGAACCCTATCGGCATATGATGTATGGCAGAAAGGTAAATGGGGTGTTATGTCTAGTCACCGGTTGTAGGCTTAAGATTTCCTTGGGGATGGAGTAAGGGTTTTATGAATTGACACTGCTTGTAATATATTCATTTTATCTATAAGCATAAAGTTCCCTACTTGGACAAACCGCATGATTTGTTTCAGGTAAGCTTCCTCCCAGACCGGCTATAGAATTCCCCATACCCCTTCTATAATGATGCATTGGGAGCAAACGACGATAGTTAGGAGATCTTAAAGGGGAAGTTCAGTATTTGGAATGAACTTTATTAAGCATACGAAGGCATGGATGCCTTGTAAATTTCATTCCTCAGCAAAAGAACGATTCGTGCACTTATTTCAATTGCTAGTTTTGTGATTTTCAACAGTAGAATAGGAAAAGTCATCTCTGTATCACTTTTTGTAGTCATCTCTGTTTGTGGACAATATTGCGTGTATTATTTAACAATGCGATGCTCAGGTGTAAAAATGCATAACATTTTATCCAGTTTTTCTGAAACGCACTTTTCTTACCAAAAAATGATAAGTTATGTATTTATTTTTTGTGTTGGTATTATTGGTATTTTAGAATAAAAAATTTAAAAAAATTATTTTATAAACATTAATGTACAAAACAAAATGTCATACAGAGATGAATTTTCCTATACTACTTTCACCTTGAGCTGGAAAAGAAGGTATACTGAAAGAGTGGAATGAAAATCATCACATCGTTATTTTAGATCTTAGAATCTACAGAGCTTCGCTTAGTTTTCTAGACAGTTGCCCTATATCCACCTAAAAGGTGCAGTCAGTCCATGGAGGTAATTCAATGAAGGACAGTGGGTGTTGCTAAAATAAATAAAGTGATATTCTTGACTGAGATCACTTTCTGATCTTGTTTAATAGAACTATCGCAGATCGAGTAAGTCACACCCTGTGTCCATTTGTTCTTTGCAATTGTGGAAGCTAACCCGGACGATAACTTTGAACATGGTCATCGATTGGATGAAATCCTCATGTGTGGGGGACTCCCATTTCTCATTGATAAAAGCTTGTGGGATCGTACCCATACCGCATCAGCTTGACTAAACAATACCGAAAGAACGCATGTCGTAGTAAACAGCTGCTGGGAATAAGAAGGTAGTAAACTAACATATTTTGAGCACCAAAGTTTACATTTGTTGTTTATCATCATGCCTTTCCATCCATGCAGACTGTTCTGCAAAGTGAAAAATGTCTATACTGCTTGCTTTCTTAACGTTCTCGTGAAAACAAAGCTGACTTTTATACTCCCAGGCAAATTCAATTTACCATAAAGTATATGCTAATCTCTAAAGTCCAAAAAAAATACTGAATCCCAACCCTACATCTGCATGTCTGCATGGTTTTTTGATGTGATCAAAAGGCGCCATCTACCAGTCCATGGCTAAACTTTAATCGAATGTTATTTATGCTTGTACATGTCTTGAGTGTTTTATTAGTATTTTTAAGTTAATAAAAAGTCAATATTGAACATCATATTAAAATATATAACTTAATTAGAAAAATCTATGGCCGTTTCATGGTAATGTTAATACCGAATTCGTGTAAAGGAGTCTCAGAAATTTTTAAGGGTGTAAAGGGGTCCTGAGACCAAAAGTCTGAAAACTGCTAATTGATGACTGCTTGCAGTGGGGAGGGGATTGTTTGGAGCATTTGTTAAATTAAGTTGTTTTTAATTTTGGCCTCGTTAGATATCGTACTAAACTTACTTTACTTGACATCAATCGTAATCGAACCAGAGTTTGCTAAATGACGTCCTATGTGGCGTTGATTGATGGAGGTTTCACTACGCTCAGGAAATGACTACACACATTTCAAAGGCAATATGGCGCTACCACACTTTTTTAAAAAAAACCGAGGCCATCATTTCCAACTATTGTCAGTAGTTAGGATGCTAAAAAATGTTTTCACAATCTTGGAATCGAATATAAGACAAATACGCTATTCGTAAAAACCAGAATAGATTTAATGCAGATAATCAGATATAAGCATTTTATAAGTTAAACCGTAAATGTAAGGATTAATCGTTTAGACAGCATTAGTAAACAGCTGAATTTCTCGAAAAAAAAAGAAAAAAAAAGGCAAATTTACGTTGGCACTTCAAGGTTTCAAATTCATCATCAGGACCAAATAAATTACTTCGTTTTTTTTTTTCAAACAACATTGTTCTGTTAACATACTATTAAATTGAAGCAGGCGCGATAATGTAGTTAATTTATTTGTGAATATCCTGTATATATGTATAAACTAAGCTTTTCACACTATGAGTAGGATGTCTTAAATATGACATCATATAGATTGCCTCTTTATCGAAAAAAGACATTTAACGGCACCGACTGAACTTTTTATGAAGGTATTGCAGGGCCCTATTCCACAAAAATGTGTAAGTATTAGTGTACAAGTTACAAGTATACATATATATATATATGGAGTTGTAAATTATGGAGTTGTAGTATGGCATTCCACCAATAATCTCAGCAACTTGTAAATTATTAGTAAATGTGTACAAGTGATGTCACAAAAGTACAAGTCTAAGGTGAAAAGAAAATGGCTTCTCGAGAAATTTTTTGGTAAATTTAGTAGCAATTTGTCAAAAACAGATAAGGTGTAAGCCTGGAAATCTTTATTCAATTAAAAACGTTTTATTCCTGGTGGGAAGGAGATTTCCCGCCAACAGCGCAGGGTCATTTGACATTTTTGCTTTGTATTTCGTTTGTTGTTTTTTCGCTCCTCTGGCCTTGGGCACTCACCTTTGAACCCATGATGGGCATTGGTCGCATACCAATTAGACTTGGTCTGCCTGAAGGCTATGCCTTTCCTAATTAGCGCATACCTTTGCAATTAACTATATAATTGATGCATTCCTTTGCCACTAACTTAGTATAAAAGATGCTGCTTTAAACTAACAAAGTCAGTTGTTGGCCAGCAGTTGGTCAGTGTTGCTCTGTCGCCTTTATCGCTCTTAATGCTATGCTGTGCAGTCGCGTTCCCTGTAATGCTCTAGTCTTAAACAGTTAATAAACAAGTAATAAGCGCCCTCTACAACCTCCACGTGTGAACAATTCCTATTCCAAATGCTTTCTAATACTTAATTTACAAGTAATCATTTACGTATAGCAAATTCACTACGAGTTACTAGCAATACCTTTGTGGAACAGAACACTTGTAAACTGACAGGATTTGCTCGTATAACTTGTAAGGTATGGTCTAACAAATTACAATTGTACAAATATTATCTGTGGAACACAACAACTTGTACTTTTTGTACAAGTATCACTCCATACCCCTACAAGTACAAGACCATACTTTTGTGGAATAGGGCCCAGGTGCAATAGTAGTGTAGCGTCATATATAGCTCATTCCACTGGGTATTTGAAATTAAATGGCATTCTCGTGTCAGATTAATATCGGGATCGTGGATCCTGAATCCTCTTAATGTCATACTTACATATCGTAGTGAATATAAAAGTGTTTAAAGATTAACCCTGAGTTACTCTGGTTATTTTAGAATATTTAACACTACAATGTATGGACAACCTCACACTGTTGCTTCCACCTTGAAAACACAAAAGGACGCCACCGTATCAAAATGCATAAATGATATATATATTTTTTTAAATCGAGTACTTATCCATAAATATATTTTAGAAAAATTATTAAGTTTATGCATATATAGGTCACGTATATTCGGTTTACGTAACCCCTATTTTCAAGATTTTGCAAAGATGAATTTCTATTCAAGACAAAATGATGTATAATTGTTTTATGGTAATTTATTTCGTACCAACTGTTCGACGAAACAAAATCGTTTGTAAATTCACCTCGGATGATGATTTGACTTCAGCTGATAAAAATGGCCACTCTAAAGCAAAGCTAATTCAAACAAACACGGTCTGTTGCTATGTGCCAATACGTATTCGCCGAAATCCATTTAAATTCATAATGCTTCTTTTGAGCTCACAAAAGCTTTTGCTTGCTTCCATGACCATCCATCATGTCAAATGTGACGTCACTTTTAATCTTTCATTTAGTTTGTACACACTGTGCTCGATTGAACATTTGGACACTGCATCTGAAGAATGGATGTTTCTTAAAAGGTCGCATTTGTCATGAATCCCAAATTAATGGTATAACGTGCTTATTTTTCGATCGCGAATTTTTGATAATTAATCAAAATAAGTCAAAATAACAGGTTGAATCATAAGTCCGAGTCTATCATAAATGATACCCAAAAACTAATATTTTGCATACATTTATGTTTTTGTAATATCTGTTTTAAGTTCCACATGTATTTAGGAAATTTAACATCAACTTTTTTTAAAAAACAGTTTCATCAGTTTACAGACAAGTTGTTTTTAATTAAAATGAATAAGTGCAACGTTTGTTGACAAAGAACTGTTTGTAGAACTCAAGCTGTGCAGTTTTAAATTTACATCTTGGTGTAGAAGTGGTTCAATACACGCCTGTTAGGTGGGCTACGATTATGTTTCTGGATCTGCATTGATCCAATAAGTTCAGCTGGTTTAGTTCAATAAAATTGCAATTAGGTTATTAAGTTCGGTTCCGATCAATGTTGTCAATGCAATTCTAAATACGATTGCTAAGAAACTGAACACGATGAATACGAATCCAAACTTGACCCGAATTTCTGCACAGCCCATGTTTGGCACAAACGCTTTTGCACTTAAGTTGAAAGCGACCCGATATACTTTTCATTACCCAGTCGTAAATTCGGCGACTTCCGATTGCACTTAATTCTGCTTTTACATCGTGTATACGTTCTCAAGAATAGTGTGAAAAATAGTGTAGGAAATCTATATTGCATACGTAAAAATGGGAAATTGGTACGTATACATATACCCGGGGCGCCAAAGGGACGCCAAAACTATTACACCATGTTCCACTACTTAATAAACTGTTACATTTTCATTCGATTCTTAGGATAGTGAACCAACAATGAACGAAAATTCAATGAAAATCACCGTCTCAATGAATAGTATTTGGCCCTCTTCTTTAAACCCTTGTCGTGGTTTAGAAAGTACCATTTTTGGTGGGTTTTACCATGGTCAATTACTTAATCGACTGTTAAATTTTCATTTGATTGTATGGATATAATTATTATTGAAAGAGTGAACCAACACTGAACGAGAATTCCTTGAAAATCAGTCTCAATTAGTGGCGTAGCGAGGGGAAGGGGACAGCCGCCCAGGGCGCCAGTGACTAGGGGGGGGGGGGGGCGTTAAAGGGGCGCCCAAAGTATTAAAATGGGTTGGATTATATATAAACTCATTATTGTTGAAACAAAATAAAATAGTACTAAAATAGTACACTTATTTTAAGAAACACAATACAAACAATGTTGTTTTCCGGGGGGTAGGGAAGGGGCATGCATTTGGGTTTTGCTCTGGGCGCCAAATATCCTCGCTGGACATGCATGAAACAGATATATGGGTACCCACAGTAGCGGCACTAGGGGGTGAGGACCGCACCGGGTGACACCAAAATGAAAAATAATGATAAAATTTTCTTATTTTCTGAAAATATTCCATTTTCCATTTTGATTTGCAAACGTGAATTTAAAAACAAAAATCAGAAAAAATGAGTAATTTTGGAATGTCTGGATTTCATTTTTTAGTGGAAAAAGTAAGATTTGTAAATTATATAGGACCTATATTTATAAACGTTACTAAGGATTCTGCATGCTTCCGTTATTTGGAACTGGCGGACTAGGAGGAGATCTCTATGGGGTGTCGTGAGGGGGGTGACGTACACCATGAGTTACCGCACTGGGTGACACCAACCCTAGTGCCGCCACTGGGTACACACATGGCCAAACTAGCATTTATGGTCGTATACAACCAGCCAACGAGCTTGTACACGGTCATGTAAATCCATATGTGTCCAATTTCTGGTCTAGCCAAATCAAGAATAAGTTATGTTCATATACTGTATACACAGTTAAAAAATCCGTAAATTTTACAGGAAAAATGGAGTAAAATTTGAAGGAAATATGCAGAAACTAGATACACTTGATATTTCCTTCAAATTAATCCAAAATGAAGTAACTTTCCGTATCAATATTGAAAGATGAACAAAAAAATTATGCTATCAAACCGGAAACCTGGTTACGATTCCCGGAACCATTGTTTTGAATGTGATTTTCCATATTTTCCCGCATGTTTTCAAGCAAATGCAAATTTATAAAATCATAAATAATTGAAATTAAGTTACTGTGTATAACATACGATTTTCCTACCCGGGCAATAATGTTCCGCGACAATTTAAGATCTTGTTTAGTGTGCCGCAAGTTGAAAAAGGTTGAAAAACACTGCCTCTAATAGATATCGAAAACAGAGATGCCCTACATGAAAAACAAAGAAAGTACATGCTGGCATCACTTTCGCTTCCCCTTGTATATATATATATACACACCTTTGCGTTTTGCTTATTTTTAATTGAAGCCGACTTGGCTGACCAGTGCTGACCAGTAGGAGGTGAAGGGTCGTTCCGCCCTTTTCATCGGCTTTTCGCCGCATTCTCCGCCTTCTCTTTCCCCGTTGCCATGACGACCGTCTCGCGCGCTTCTCCAATTGGTTATCCTCTGCCGGTTCCATTTTCCTCTTTGCGAACGCCATCTTGTTCTATCTCGCCGCTTGCTGCTGGTGTTGGTTTTGCTGCAGCGATTGTCGCGTAAAAATATATTCAAAATTGAGCAGCATAGTCGCGTTCTGCCGCAGGATTAATATGATTCGTTCCTAACTGGCGTCTTCAAGTTTAAATGACATGAACCTGACCCAGGGAATTGTAAGTTACCGTTGTATTTTCCTCTATTCCGTGTCCTTTTCAAGACTCCTGTATACGCTGAATATATACGTTCGATGGTCTCGTTCCCTTCCTATATTTTTTTGCCTCTTCCCTCTTTATTTTCTCTCTTCCAGCACTAATCGTGTCGTTAGCTAACAAGGCTTTCAGTTTAAAATTTGCTTCATCTTCTTTTTTTCCTGTTTGATGCTGTCGCATATTGTTTTCGCTCGTCCGTGTATGTATTTTATTTTCTGCAGTTTGTCGCTTTTTTTTTTTTTTTTTTTTTTTTTTTCGTAGTGGGGTATATTGGACGCGTAGGAGTGGAGGCCAAACATTGCAATGCGCTTTTAAGCCTACGTTTACCTTGCAGGCAACGACAGTACCTTTTCTGCGTATTAGTTCATATTCGATCGGTTTGGAAATTGCGAAAACAGCCTAGGTTTCCAGGTATTTGAAATCACGGAGGTAGGAACTAGCTTTTGTTTGATACGCTTACTAACGAAAGCCAAGCTTTACTGTGTACTCTGTTATTCACGAGGCAAAAATCCCTCATCTCCTGATAACGTTTCTCTCGTGTCATGTTTGCGTTCTGCTAATATACAGGGTGAGTAGCTTTCTCCTGGAAACCCTTGAAAACATGAATGATCGAGCTATAGACCCATGTTATGTTCCATATTTCAGTACTAATCCGTTCAAGATTGTATATTTGTGGTAACGATTCAATGAAAAGCTAGCCTACGAAACACCCTCAGCTAATCTAAGAAATGCATGAAGTAAAATTCAAGTAACTTATAACAATATCGGTTAAATATCTCCTACACTGTGTTTTGTTTAAGTGGCATCTTGAAGTTGGCCATCAAACGTCATCATACAGTAAAATTGGGTTCACATCTGTTGTAGGGTTTCATCAGTTCAGTTGTATACAAATTATGGTTTTTCTATGCGATGCTATCTTGCTCATCAGGTGAGATTTTACGAAATGAGTTTTCAGAATGACTATAATTTGAATTAAATAAAGAGTTAGCTTATGGCAAAATGACGTTTAATACTGTGCACATAAGATGGGCTTCCACATGAACGGAGATTATTTCTTGAGTACATCAGTGATTAAAATGTCAACTTGACATATTTCTTGTAATATTGTACTAATATTATCAAATTAGCGTAATTTGGTCTAGCTTGTTGTTTGTTAGATATGAAATGATCGAAGAGAGTGCATAACAGACTACTAACATTAATCATCTGGAGAAAGCGTATTGCTAAGGAATGTACTAATGTCGAACGATCCAATTAGCGGATCGATCGTGCTGTAGATCCAACATTTGAAAGTTCCATCTACCTGCAAAGATGAACCTTTGCCCAAGTTTAAAGTTTAAGCTGAATAGCTCCAGCTGGTTTCCTGAAAGGGTCTTCGCATTCTTATAGGAATTATTTGGTTCATGAATCTCGTTGTGCACTGCAGTTGAACAGTTTTCATGTAGGCTGGTGTAAACACTCTCCCTTAGTTTGGTAATCGTGAACGTTTACTGCTGCTTTTACAGCCCGCTATTGAGAAATTTACTGCATTATACTCATCACGCAGTAAAATCACTGAAATTAAATAATGCACGTGTTACCAAGTGACAACTTTGCCATGAGTTTCTTAATAAAAGTGACTTTATTTCATATCGGATATTTTGGGTTTACTCGTGTTTTTAAGATGCACAAATTCAACTGGGTATATTAAATAAAGCTTTCGCAGAATTTGCAGTATACGCAGAAGTGAAAATGATTCTTCACATTCTATCAGTTAGCTGGACAAACAGTTTCCAACAATCAATGTTTCTATTAGCCATGCTCTGTTTTTCAAATAGTTGTATCAGGTCATGGTGGAGTCATTTTTGGTGATGCCACTGATGACTGTTGCTGTTAGCCAACAACGACAATTGAAAGAATGTATGTTGAGATCTCGCTGGGATATTACCCAAAGGTTTATTAGCGTTGAAACCCTAAACGCATTCCTTTGCATCTGTAGAGTAGACGGTATAATGGGTGCCTAAGACTGCATTTGCAATGAGTGTAAAAATGGTTATGACCTCAATAAGGGATTGAAAAATATGTGGATTTAGGACAAGTTTTGACGGTGGGGGTGATTTTGGTGTCAAGTTTAATGACCCAAATTGTTCTTCATCTCGGGGTCTTCAGCTGTTTTCCATGGAATGCTCTTAGACCTACATTTAATTTTAGATCATTATGGTACATATACGTACAGTACACCCAAAGAATGTAAAATACTGTTAAAAGAGCTGTTCAATTGTTGATAATGTACCAAATTAGAGTTGAGTTATGTTATTTATTCCATTGTACGTCTTTATCCAAAATATCTTTAATCTGCAGATATTTGACTAGAACACGGTGATGAAATATTCATCATTTGTCTTGATATTTGGACCTGTAGCAGCGCCACACATATGGTATCCTAGCTACGTTGAGCAAGGGTAATTTTCAGTGCACAATTTTCGTTACACATTCCATATCGAGTAATCAATACTGCAGTTATCATTATTTTTTTGAAGATTTCTTTTTAGGAACTTAACGAGGATTGTTCCGCAAAAGTCACTGAGACTGTGCTATTGCGAATGGTATGTTAGGTCGATATTATCCTATAACCATAGACGATAATAAAATCCATGGTAGACTAGATGAAGATATCCTTGATTTTGCAAAACTAACGAAAACAACGATTTTTGAGTTTAGCATCTAATAGGAATCCAAACTAGCCTGGGGCGTCGTTAAATTAACTCGATGAACAAGTAAACAATCGAAAATTCATTTAGATCTCGCCTAATTAAAATCCAATAGGGCATCGTGTTCTGTTTGGAATGTTGGGAAGAGTTCTTTCCAGAATTTTAACATTTTGTTGTTTACTCAAATGTTCTGGCGCAAACAAGCAGCAGAATCTTCTCCAAGAGACCTTGAATTCTTAGTTCTCGGCTGTCTTTTGAACTGGCTTGTCAAGCGTAGTATTGAACCGAGTATAAATAACTAGATTCTTGGAAGTCTGAACAGAGGGGATGAATTTCTCTTCAGAGTGGCTTTTTCTTTTTTTTTCTCCGACAATGATTTTGGAAATTGAAATAGGAGATGCGTTTTAAGGATTTGATAACCAGTTCGCCTCTAGCTTTCAGGAACTTTGCGCACTCTGTGCACTCGCCTGCTTTTGTCGGGTACATCAACTGAAGTGATTCCGTTTTTCATTTCTAATTTCATTATTTCTCCTAAGATATTGACGGAGCTTTCAATCTCAAGGTCTCCTGCGAATCAATTTATTTTTTCTCACAAGAAATGGATGATGTTCTTCTTTATTTGTCAATTAATTAAGATGAGACATAAAAATGATTGTATTCCTTAGGCACTTAGACGACCTTATTCACTCCAGATTTTCACGAAGGCTAAGTGCCCGCGGGTACTTCCGTCGGTGACGTCAGCAAAACTGAAATCCCTAAATCCCCCCTGCTGAGAGGGGGTTCCATGAATAGCACAACAGCTATTTGGGAAATATAAGTGGGGGGGGGGGGTGTTGTGTCAATTTTTGCCAAAAGCAGATTTTCTAATAAGCTTCGCTAGGCTACTTATACAATGTGTGTTTTTTATATATTTTATTTACAAGAATATTACTGAGGAGTTGGCCCAATGCCCTGGCTTCACGCCAGTGTTGCATTACAAGAGCCGAATGACTGCAGTTTGGGTAGCACCCCCACGTAACTCCTGGCTGCCATCTGGATTTCTCCTCAATGAATTCCAATTTCCTAATATGGAGGTGCTTTTTCTCCATTCATCCTTTTTTAGCAGTTTTGATGGCGCATAATTGGGCGTTGGTACATCTTTTTTTTTACCCTTCTGGTTCGTCCTCAGAGTTCAATACCATCGGAGAAATAACAAACAACGTCACCTGGCCGTGTTGCCATTTCTGTAACTATGAAAGCATTTTGACTGACGCATGCAGTCTCACAGACAAAATTAATGTTCACAACTGCCCACACGTGGACAAATATTGGCATTTGCCAGTCATGTCAACACTGCCATCAATTGCATTTCAGCCGATCTGTGCGTGAGTCGTGCCTACACTGACATTTTTTGCCTAGTTTTTGCAAAACACATTCTTTTTTGAATCCCATTAAATACTCGCAACAGGTAAACGAAATTGGAAATGCAAATAAAGAAATCCTCGTAGCAGATTACTAGGAGCATGACGTAAGGCATCGTTTTAGTTGCTTCTTTGGTATAAGGAATCTATCTGTGACAGCTACTGCTGAATTTCTCTTGAGAAATAACACATGTACATTCGGATATTTTTCAATGTACTTTAACGTGCGTAATTACTTGCTCGGTTGAGCCATTTGAACCAATAGAGATCAATCTTCGACTTAAAAAAAAACGTTCGTGTTGCACGTGTGTTACACTTCCGGTTCTGCTTTGCTCAGTTATCAATAATGTGACCCTAAAGGTCCCTTCACATTTGAACGTTTCATTACGTTATGTTGCCTATGTTTCGCTATGCTATGTTACGAAAACACCCTACACATTTCTATGTTAACTTTTTTTCTGACATAAGCTTGCAGCGCCACCTATTTCAAGATATTTCTCTGCATTCTTGCCCTCTTGCTCTTTCTGTGCTATTCTGCGCTCGGCGTCTGCTATATG
>JAQGAE010004267.1:0-13071 GCA_034696685.1 Julus scandinavius
CTAAAGGTGCCATGTCAGCGACAAATTAAAACACCCTTTTTCGTGCTCTATAGCACCTATTTTGTTTACAGTGTAGCATTGAAGAATTACAGAAAATCAAATATCTTTAAAGCATGAAGCATGAATTACAGTGCATGAAGCTAGTATATATGCCAATAATTCGTAATTGTTTAAGTAACAACTTGATATGCTTGTAACAACATTCACAGTATGATATAATTTTCTGTAAATTTCTTTTAACATAGTTTGTACAAGAAATGAGAATGCATTTTCGGAGGAGCCTATTGACACCGAAATAATTGAAGGAGAAAATGGCATATTAAATTGCATTTTTTATACGAGTGAACATGTTTGCACGTGGTTTAAGGATGGCAAATACATTGATATTAAAGGCTCGTACAAACGTATTGAAAGTCAAAATGAGAACAAATGCTCAATACAAATTATGAATTCAACAGTTATTAACGATGATGGACAATGGGCCTGTGCTAAGTACGTTAAACCCATGAATGGTAAATCGAAGTGCACACGTTCCATATATGTTAAATACACAGTCTTATGTAAGTTTTAAATACAATCTTGGATGATATTTACCAATAATTTCCATCTTAATTTGAACTGCATATTTTTCCACTCTAACAGCGAAACCGCAAATGCCATTACTGAAGACATATTACGCCCAAGTAACCATAACGAATGGCTCACAAACAGGGTTTCCATCCATATTCATTCATTGCATATCTGAAGGTGGTAATCCAGTAGCAAAACTCACTTGGAAATTCTCAACATTTCAACCTAAACAAGAAAATTACCACACCTATAACTACACGACTGGGATAAAAGGCATCAATTTGACGGCTAATTCAGTTCTGCATTTTTTTCACATTAACGAAACATATGACCAGACTATATCTTGTGTGGTAGAGCACAAACTTCAAAACAGCTCGGTTAATATGACTATTGCAAAACCAAGTAATACATTTCGCATTATGCTTGTGATTTTTGGAAAATGCAGTCTTCAATACAGTGCGGGGTCATTTGTTTGTGCAAATTCATGTTAATATAATTGCTAATTGGGATATGTATTTTTAAAATTAACTAATATAAATTTAAAATGCTGAAACGCTATATATTATGAAATTAGAAGTTCATTCGTTTAAAACGGTTGCATCTATTTTACGGTGTGTATCTATTTAAAAAAAAAATTGATATATTTTGGGATTTTTGTTTACTAATTAGTCTATTTTTGTTTTCTGCTGGAAAAGTAAAGGAATTTAAAGTCGTTTTATTTAATAATAGTTAAATAGTCAAATTAAATAATAATTAATTAAATAAAAAAATAAGTATTGAACAGTTTGGATGTTTTTACAAAATGTATTTCAGACAGGATAGTAGTTAATTTTTACTTTTTCTCACATTTTACTTGACTAGCTCAAATTCGATGAATGTTTAGAAATGATAGCTTTAATATGTTAGTTTCAGGTGAATCTTACTTTACTAAATCGGAAAACAAAACTGCGTATCTAGCCATTGGTGCTGTATTTCTTGTTTTAATTGGTTTTGGATTTGGGGCACTTCTTCTCCATATTTGCCATAAAAGGAATGCCAAGAAAGATGCGAGTAAGTTACCACAAATTACAATTACTAAATAAATGAATGAGACAAAAACATTAAAATTAGAAATGTGTGTTTAAATTTCTGAATTTGATTTAGGAATCTGCAAAAAATATGGCTGTGAACGGTAAGTTAAATATTAATTTATTACCCATATTTTACCATATACTACAGTACATGTACATTCCTTAATAAATTATGTCGATGCCAATTTTTTTTATCGAAATTTGAATTTACAGAAAGAACAACATAACTAAAGCGAATGAAAATGATGATCATGCTTTAAAACAGGAGGTAAGCACCGCAATAAGGCTTATAAATATGTAGTTTTAGCTAAATAGTCTAAAATCCAAACAAAAATTGTTAATTTATTTTCAGCCTGCTGAGTACACCTGCCTTACATTTCCTAAGCAAACCAAACCCGATGTCGATCAACAATCTACACAAAATGAACTCTGTTATGCAGAGCTGGATCTTAAAGTTCTTAACAAAGGACACAAAAAAATTTAAGAAATTACAGAATCTTATGTCTATAAGCATGGTTTTGAATTGAACTGCCATGTTAACAATATGAAGACAGTTCCAAAGATATGTTTATGTACATACGTATATGAAATGCAAAATGCAAACATATAAATATATTTATATATCACTATTATGAATTCAAATTTTAAGATGAATAAATAGCTACAAAAACCATGCAGAGATCGTTTATCTCGTAATGTGCAGTAATTTTTAGTACGTCTTTAATGCACATTTTGAAATCAAATTCTTCAAGTAGTTAGCATTACTTTACAGTCAATTTTGTTTTTGTCTATAACATCATTAACATGCATGGTTAATATAAGTGTGTCATTTTGTCTTTCCTTGCATGAAAGCACCTATATATTGACTCGTATGCAAACGAAAATTTATGATGTAAATAAACTAATTTTCGTATCTATTTGTTACATATGCTTTACTCAATATCCTGCCAAAATATGAAAGTGAAAGTAAAATGGTCGGGAAGCAACGAAAGGCCTAAAAATTAATTCCATGCGCCTATTTATATTCGTTTTAACGATAGTGATTTTGAATTGAGGTAAATGTAATGCTTTAATTATTTTTACATGAATGGCTCGCCGCAAACAGGGATGCTACCATTATACATTAAAAGCTTAAGTGAAGCTGGCAATCCAGTAGCAGAACTCAAGTGGAAATTTTCTCCATTTCTGTACAAACAGCTAGGGAAATTACCATTCCTTTTACTACACGACTGAAATAAAGGGCATTAATTTCACGAACATTTCCGTTCTGTATTTTTCTCACATTAACGAGACATTATATGGCCAGAATCTGTGTTGTGTACATGACTGAGCATAAACGCCAAGACCAGGCGGCTTGTGTATGACCATTACGAAACGAAGTAAAAAGTCCAGAATTAAGATTGTGTGAATCTGGGAAATCATAATCGTAGAATTAATATATATATTAATTTTATTAAATTTTATGAATCTTAAGAAATAATTCGTTTTTGCATGCTAGATTCAGGAGAATCCCGCTGTACCGCTTTGGAACATACAATTAACTTCGTTTCTAGACATATAATTTGCGCAGTTTTACTATATTTAATTTGCGTTGAACTTGAAGATTTTGCACTTTTATACCAAAAGAGAAGTACAAAAAAAAACCGAAAGTAATTAACTCACAAGATTCCAGATACTAAAATGTGTAAATATATTAATGATATAATAACAAGTAAACTGTTGCTCAGCATACTAACCATTACAATTAATAACTGACTTCGCATTTGCTAATTCTATAGATATCGACCAAACATACGACGTAAACGACGTGAACATAATTGGCAAGTCGAAGCTCTATAATAACATTACAACTTAGAATATATAATGCCTGCGCGCACGTTAATGAAAGTTTTGTTTAAATTTGAGTTTACAGAAACGAAAACCAAATCAAAATATTTCCTAAGCAAACCAGCGTTCAGACCAGCAAGTCAGTCGACTGTCTGATTCGACAATCTTTACAAAATGGACTTTATTTTGCAGAACTGCATGGGTCTTAAGGTTCTTAACAATGAACAACATGAAATAAAAGAAATTACAGAATCTTAAGTATACATGACTTTGAACTGAAATATATGTCTTACTAACAATATATAGGAAGATCTTTCGAATGATAAACATGACATGCAAAATTTTGTGAAAATATGAAGTATTTATATCACTACGACTAATTCATATTTGAAATATAAAATGTGTTGCAAATAAAAGTACTGCATCTCATCTGACTCGCAGGTTATAAAGCAAAATCGTTAATCAGTTTACATTGTGTTACACTAAATTGTGTTTTTGTCATTAGCATTTTGTTAATAAGTATATATCATTTGGCCTTTTCTTGAAAATACCTATTGGCCAGGCTCATAACTTCTACACAATTTTAAAATGTAAATAAACGATTTTATCATGTTTGTTACACGAGTCTTAATCAGTACAGTGGCTTAGGAAGGGGGTTCGGCCCGCGCCAGGTGTCATTGCTAAGGAGGGGTGACAAAATAACAAGGGTTGGATATATATCAGTATATAAAGTATAGTAAATCAATAACAAATTACCATACAGATCGATCACCATGATCAATTTTCGTAAGGCAACAGTAAAAGTTTGCCAACGCATAAAATGAAATCATCCACAAACTAGTCCATTCCCTGCAACTCTGCATCAGTCAATTTGTCCACTCTGTATTAAAAAAAACATGAAATTACCAAAAATTCAGTGGTAACGACGACGGGTATTTTCCCTGTTGAGTTGAGCTGAGTGTTGAGGGTGGACTGGCTTTAGTAAGAGGGTGGTGGTCCTGGTGGAACAAGTACAAGGAGTACGCTAGTCCCCTCTGTTAATATTCAGACACGAATGAACATGTTTTTCGTGTATTTTTTTATTAGAAAACAATAATCTTGGGTTAGAAATCTGACATTTTCGAAGAGAAATTCCAGCAATTAGTTAGTTTTTTATTTCTCTTAAAATTAATTTTATTTTTTTCAGTTTTTCTAAAAACTGTTTTGGAAGTTTTTGATACATACAAGCCCACAGATCTGAGTATAGAATGTGGAAATGACAAATTGACAATGTGCTATTCCAAGAATTATTTTTGCGCGTTTGTGTGGAAGTCACTGACTAAGTATCCTGCCAGAATAATTAATTAAAAGTGAAAGTTAAATGTTCAAGACACAACAAAACGGTTTTAAAATGAACGCCATGTTTGTATTTGTATTCCTTTTACCGACAGTGCTTTTGAATCAAGGTAAATGCAATGCTTTAATTATTTTACTAACGTATTAATTCTTAATTGTCATCATGAAATTAACATAATTTTTCTATACCTTGAAGATTGGATTAAATGTTGTATAATTTTGAAACTTTAAATGTAAAGTATCTCGTGGCACTGATGTATGCATTTATCTTTTTAATTTTAAAATACTTTAGATGTTCTAACAGTTCTGGGTTAAGAGTTACCTAATATAATTGAGGTAAATCAAGGAGGAAATGGCACTTTAAAGTGCATATTTAAACAGGGTGCATATAAACATCGAAAATTGCACCTGGTATATGTAGTTCCAATTGAAGACTCGTATATACTCATTGGAAACCCCAAAAATGAAGTAGGTACTGCTTGCCGTACAATTAGCATTGCAAAACGATTGAATTCTTCAAAGTTGTGGACACGGAAAGCAAGTACCACCTAGTAGATTTTTTTTCTTCAACTTAAGCATATTTGAAAGATTTCCTTAAGATAACTAAAAAGACTTATTTTATCGAGCCCCTATCATAAAATTTAAAAATTAACCAATATGTTTTTTTAAATTGGCATTGTTCTCTTTGGAAAAAACAAATTAAGCCAGTTGAGAGCTCTGTGTCCTAGCTGTGTGAATGTGAACCACATTGTATTAATGCATATTTTTCTTTGTATACTTGTAGGTGCATTTTCACAAACTATTGTGATAAGCCCACAAAATAAAACTGTAGAGCTTGGGAAATCTGTCGTGCTGGAATGCCAGTTCCAAGAGGAAGTTTCGTGTATGTGGGGAAGAGGATTAGAAGGGACACCGGAACAAATCGTAGGGCGCTATCGTTTTGTCAATGGCGAAGCTGTTAGTAAAGCGGATTGTTCAATCGAAATTTCCAATCTTGCACAAGAGGACCTGGGTGCTTGGAGTTGTTTCACATTCCGTTTTACACCTCTCGTCGGATGGCTATCTGAGCAAAGTAAGTTATTGTCAAAGGTCTGTAACACTAATCATGCTTTAATGCTCCAGAACAATTATTAACTTTAGCTCTGGTGTGCGCATGCATGCGTGAAAGCGCATCATTGTGTAAAAGATAGCATTTCATTAACAGTGAGTGTTTGCTTTGGACGCGTATACCAAAGGTGTAGGGCATATTATGAGGCCACACAGACTGACTCTTGAAATTGGCAATTAGAATACAAAACACCTGACTACAAAGCAATTAACCAGCACTTCCTAATTCTAACAGACAAAACGTTACATGTATGCATGTATGCTCATCAACTTTTATGATACGTACTTATCTTGGAGGTGTTATTGAATCTTATTGAAACGCATGAGGTACTCGAAATTAAGGATATGATAAGGTCTTTCAAACTTCGAAATGAACTATTTCATAGGCCTTCGGTATGTCTTCTTCCGTGAACGTCAGAACATTTTTTTTTCCATCTCACTGAATTTTTCTGTCTGAAAACTCACTTTGCTGTCATTTTCTATGTGGATTGTTATTTGTACTGGTAATTTAAAGTCGTCTCCCAGACAATACTCTCACTATAAGCTGGCCTTATTTTTTTCGGTGATCAATGCATGCTTCAACATTTCTTTGGACATTAAAACAGACTATTGTAGAACTTCGTTGTGATGCATCTTTCCGTTAAAATGACGATTCCTGAAGTAATGCTTGTTCTCAAATTCTTAAATATCCATCCAGATCCGTTCTATTTGTCATTATGTTCTTATCAATTTGTTGCAGATAACCTATGCAATTGGCCATGTTGGTTTCAAAATAGTTGTTGAAACGTTTTGTCCATCAAGCATATATAGCATGTGTTGGCCAAGAACTCGTTTTTTATTTTTCCAACTTTTTTCAGAAATCCCTAGTCAACCTAAGATTTACTTAATGGGAAAACCATTGACGGATTTAATATTTCCAATACCGACCAGCCAAGTGCCTGCTACCAATTTGAGTTGTATTTCGGAAAAGGGAAATCCTCTTCCAAAGTTATCTTGGGAATTGGACGGGCAACGCATTGCTGGACATACTGAAAATATCACCGTTATTGAGGACCAGTTGTTCAGTACGCTGCTCACGTGGATTGACGGGGATTGGAGTAGGTTTGGTCAAAATAACGGACCTTTGAAGTGCATACTTGAACATCCCGCATATGGACAACCGCAAGCTGCAACTGTAATTTTCATACAGGAGTGTTAGTATTTGTGGTTAATTTTGAAAACAAGTTAGTGTGGCTTTTAAGGCTTTTGATTCAAGTGTTTGTAAGCTACGACCAGTCGAAATTCTGATTGTAACTTATTCACCAAAGGGTTGCTTGGTTCTGCAGATGTCATCAAAGATCAAATTTCACAATTTCAAATAAGAAAAATAGAAAAATTGGCATTTAAATACCAGTTAAGCAGCATTTAAATATATATTTTCTGTGTCTGTGAGGATTTATTTGAGATTTGACAATCCGTATCGACTACAATTGTACATCGCTTAAAAGCCATACAAACGTTTGCATTTTAATCTCTTGGAGTATTCAGAAGCTACATAGAACTTTTTCACTTTTTAGATCAGACTAAAAATACCCAGATAGAAGTGGATGGCTTATCCGGAGACAGCTTTGAATTAGGCCATAATGAACAGCTTGTGTTTATTTGCAAACCAGACGGCCAACCCAAACCGTCAATTACCTGGGAATTTTTACCTGATGGAGAGAGTGATTGGACGGTGGCGAACGTGGGTGATGATAGGCTGGTAGTGAAAGATCAAAGAGATGGCCGATATAGGTGTAGTGCCTCAAATAAACATAACAGGAATGTTCCAGTTAATTCTCAAGAATTGTATGTAAAGGGAAAAAGTGAGTTTTTACTTTTCAACCATTTTCATCCCGCATGAGTGTACGTCGTTTCTCCATATCATAGCATTGTATGTTGTGGTGCTTTGTTGTGCTTCAGTATCTCGAGTTGCTCTGGGGCACTCCTTGAGATTTACATGCATACAGGTTTAATTCTATCATTTGGTTCATTTTAAGTGTCCTGCTTCTGGTCCTGCTTCAGTTTTTTAAATTTGCCAGCTATTTTTGCAAGCTACCAACCTGCATTTGAAATTACTTGTAATTTACTAAGATTCTAATAATTCTGCCAAGTTGAAATCTTTTGCCAATTACACGTACACAACTTTATAAGAATATCACATGCGTTACAAATTAATACATTTTCTGGTTAGTATACTGATAGTGCTCACGTGTCAAATATGCTGCATTGACGTGCATGCTGCTTCTAAGCACATTTTGCTTGGAACATGCGTATTTACAAATGTATAAAACTCAATTACAGAAACAGCAAATTGCAACTGTTGGAACGTCTTGACAATTGTCATCTGTGCGGGTAGTGGAGCGGCATTGCTTATAATTGGTGCTGGTTTTGGAGCTCTATTTAAGAATATGCACCAAAAAAGAAAAACTTCTAAAGGTAACATGAGCTTTATACATACTGAAAATTTAACTACTAGATAGCCTACATTGTCCATGGGCTAGTTAGTTGTAATGCCTTACTCAGAGGCTTACTAGCTGTCACGTGCATGTATAGCCCATGGACGTGGGAATCGTAAAATTAATCACCACCAAACAAAAAGCAAAGTAATATTATTTATGGATCTATTTGATCCCATGTTGCACAATGCTAATTCGACTTTTTAAATTACTTTTTAATTAGCACATGTAGATCCAGTCTACGAGGAAGTTGTTTATTCGGAGTAAGTAAGATTCTCGGCGGGTTCCATTATTCAATAAGTACAATTTATTGGAAATTAGAGAACATTTTGTGAGGTAATCCAAAATGCTCCATTTCCAATTAATGTTAAAGAAGAATGTTGCAACCCGCTAATGAAATGTTAAGCAGTACCAATTACTAGAACGAATGACTTGTTTGATGATAGCAATTGCACGTTTAACGTAATTTTATTTACAGATGTACAGAAATCGCATCAAGAACCAGGAAAAACACAGATTCGGACGGCTATTTAATTGTTATGCATCCCTTAGGTTTCAACAAATAGCCAATCTTTACAACAAGAACAGTGCTGGATCCAAAGGACCGGATGGGATTTCCCTGTATATGTTTGATAAAATACACTGTGGATTGATCAGCTGGTACAGCATTAAAATTAAGCCAATTAAAACATGTTTCTCCATTTATTATACTCGTACTAAGGAAAAACTATTTGAAAAGTTTTCGAAATAAATTTTGCTTATTATATTGCAGTATTAAATTCTAATCAAAACATAGGTAATGTTTTTTTTAAATTTTTTCTTCTTCTTTTGTATTTTTCACGACTAAGTTTTATTCAAAAAGCAAATATGCAAAAGTAAATAAGGATGTGATAAAATGATAAACTATTTCTTCCTTGAAAACATATTTATGCCCATATACAGTTTGAATACCACTGGACTATAAATAATGATCCTGTCTATTATTATTCAAAAGGTATACAGTGTACTGAACTAATAATAATTTTACAGATAACTTTATAACTTTCAAAAAACATGGGTGAAATCTTTAGGAACAGCTCTAAACACGCTAGAACACAAAGACATCCAAATATTCCCAATGACGCAATTACATGCACTTTGCTACACTTTCTGAATAATATACATAGGGTGTTCAGTAAATTTGGTGGATAAACTTCAAGCATATACACTTGAAATATATTTCAAGTATCCTTCCACTGCCAATTCTTAAATATTTTTAAAAAGAGTTGAAAGTTTTTTCTAGAGATATGTATAATATTCAAGCATTTTAATATGCAAAGTATGTTAAACTACGTTTCCAATATTAACAAACAACAACTTAATCTTAATAACCGTGGCTTTAGGAATACATGGATATAATATAACTTATCCCACCTTAAATTAAGCCTTTGGCATTTTTTTCATTTTTCTCTGTCGAATATCCGGTTTACCGCTTTCCATATAAACTAAACTGTTTCCTCGTTTTAAAATTTCTTTATAAAGGGTAAGTCGTTGACTAGTAAAAAAACCTGCCACAACGACTAAAAAGCTTATTTAAAAAATAACTTATTACTTAAAAGTTGAGTATGTACATGTCATGTATATATGTTGTGAATATTTGCTACGATTTCATGATTCTGTAAATCTTAAAACGCATTTATTGAATTGGATTTTATTTCTTGAAAATACATTCGCTTTCAGAGTTAATTTATAACACATTTCGGAATTTAAAAACAAAATCAATACTTGCAATTAAGATTGATTTTTTTACTCAGTGTACATACAGCACACGTGTACATGTGATGACATATTTTTACAGTCAATTCTGAGAACAGGAAAACTACAAAACATGATTCATTCTACTACTAAAATGCAATCATGTATTTCCGTTACAATTTAAATGTATCCAGGAACATTTTTGTTAGCTTTACATCCTGTCTTAATGCGAGTTAAAAAAAAAACAATCTCAATTAATACGTGATGGTTTTAAGATGAATTTCTTATGGTTATACATAGCTTTTTTGCCAACGACTCTTGCCGCATCAGGTAAATCCGATGAACTATACATTAGCATTGAAGAATTACAGTAAATCGAATATCTTTTAAGCATGAATTATAGTGTATTAAGTATATGCCAATATTTCGTAATTGTTTAAGTAGCAACTTGACATGCTTGTGACAACATTCACAGTATGCTATAATTTGCTGTGAATTTTATTTTTACATAGAGTGTACAAGAAATGCCTATGTATTTTCGGAGGAGCCTATTGACACCGAAATATTTGAAGGAGAAGATGGCATATTTAATTGCATTTTTAAGATAGCATATGCAAATGGTTGCCTTTGGTATAAAGATGGCAAGCCTATTGATATAAAAGGCTCTTACGCAAGCATTGGAAATCAAAATGAGGGCAATTGCTCAATACAAATTATGAATTCAACTATTATTAACGATGATGGACTATGGGCCTGCGCGTATACGTCTTCCTCCAGTTCTGATGGAACGACATGCACACGTTCCAGATTTGTTAAATACACAGTCTTATGTAAGTTTAAAATACAATCTTGGATGACATTTGCAAATTACTTCAATTTTAATTTAACTGTATATTATTTCCACATTAACAGCGAAACCTCAAATGCCATTACTGAAGATATATTACGACTCAGTAGCCATAACGAATGGCTCACTAAGAGGATTGCCGTCCACATCCATTCATTGCCTATCTGAAGGTGGTAATCCAGTAGCAAAACTCACTTGGAGATTCTCAACATTTCAACCTAAACAAGAAAATTACCACACCTATAGCTACTCGATTGGGATAAAGGGCATCGATTTGACGGCTATTTCAGTTCTGCGTTTTTTTCACATTAACGAGACATTATATGACCAGAATCTGTATTGTGTGGCGGAACATAAACTTCAAAACAGCTCGGTTTATATGAATTTTGCGAAACCAAGTAAGACGTTTCTCATTTTGCTTGTGTGATTTTTGGTAAATGCAGTAGTTAAAAGTTGTAATAATGCCTAAGAACTACTATGTTTTGTACAAAATGGTGTGTATGTAATTCGAACAACTAACATTTTCAACACAGCATGACCATTTGTTTGTGCAAATTCATGTTAATATAATTGCTAAATGGCATCTGTATTTTTAAAATTAATTAATATAAATTTAACACGCTAAAACGCAATTATTGGAATTGTTAAACCGTTTAAACCGTTTAATTAAACAACCTATTTTTTGTGTCTGAAAAAAAATAAAAGAAATATTCGGAGTCTTATTTACGCAGGAAAAGTGAAGGAATTTAAAGTCGTTTTATTTAATATAATAATAGTTACATAGTCAATTTAAAGAATAGTTAATTAAATAATAAAATAAGTATTGAAGAGTTTGGATGTTTTGACAAAATGTATTTCAGAAAGGATAGTATAGTTCAACTTCACTTTTCTCACATTTTACTTGACTAGCTCAAAGTCGATGAATTTTTAGAAATAATTGCTTTTGTATATAGTTTCAGGTGAATCTTACTTTAATAACTCGGAAAGCACAACTGCGTGTCTAGCCATTGGTGCTGTATTTCTTGTTTTAATTGGTATTGGATTTGGGGCACTTCTTCTCCATATTTACCAAAAAAGGGATGCCAAGAAAGATGCGAGTAAGTCGCCACATATTACAATTAATAAATATATGAATGAGATAAAAACAATAAAATTAGAAATTTATGTTTACATTTCTGAATTTCATTTAGGAATCGGCAAAAAATATGACTGTGAACGGTAAGCTAAACATTAGTATATTATCCATATTTTACCATATACTACATTACATGTATACATTCCTTAATAAATTATCTCAACGCATTATCGAAATTTGAGTTTACAGAATGATTAACATAATCAAAGAAAATGAAAATGATGACCATGTTTTAAAACAGGAGGTAAGCACTGCAATGATCGAGACTTATAAATATGTAGTTAAAGCTAAACAGCCTAAAAACCAAACCAAAATTGTTAATTTATTTTCAGCCTGTTGAGTACACCTGCCTTACATTTTCTGATCAAACCAAGCCCGATGTCAGTCAACAATCCACACGAAATGAAATTTGTTATGCAGAGCTGGATTTTAAAGTTCTTAACAAAGAATACAAGAAAATTTAAGAAATTACAGAATCTTATTTCTATAAGCATGGTTTTGAACTGAACTGCCGTGTTAACAATATGAAGACAGTTCCAAAGATATATTTATGTACATATACCTATATGACATGCAAAATACAGTAAACATATTTATACCGCTATTATTAATTCAGATTTGACGATGAAAAAAATGCTTTTTTTTTACTTATTTTTTAATTCTATATTCAGTATTTTTTTAAACTTTTTCAGAAATTTTTGAAACATACAAATATGAAAAATCTGGTGCATTACACTGATTCTAACTAAGACTAACTTGAACAAAATTTCTCCATTTTCTTATTAATCCTTTAAAAATGGAAGAGAGGGATAAAAGGACCCCTCAGATCGCCAATATCTGCCATTGCGTATAGAATCGAAACATTCAGTTATACAAGCAATTTCTTGTTCCCGGCAAAACTCCATTTAACCCTGTGTAATGCATTATTCGCTTATACGATATTCAGTTATACAAAATTTCCACTTATAC
>JAQGAE010004268.1:0-13069 GCA_034696685.1 Julus scandinavius
TTACGAGATGGGATGAGATGAGCTAGACAGAAAATTATAATTTATATATTATTGACTTTGGCATTTTCTACTACATGCATATTAACATGAATATATTAATGTATTGAAATAAGGTAGTGGAAATGAAAGATAAAATATAGGATAATCTTCCATATCCTATAAATGCATGAATTGTTTTGTATAACTGATTAGCTCAATGAGCCACGCAATGGATGTTGATCTCAAGTAATGCAAATTGAGAGAATCCACTGCAGTATTGTCATATGCGACTATATAGTACATAAACAATACACGTAAACCGAGTGTTACATTTAGATGGGGCACCCCGTAAGTGTTTGCAATTTCTATAAAACAGTACGTTGCTTTGAAATCATCTATTAGAACTGCTTATTAACGCTATAAAACTAAACATCGTCCCCAGCACTTACCCTGAAAGCTTTATTATTGATTCAAATTAACTTTGAGTTAGCTGTATTCCCCTACTAATTTTCTGCAAAATCAACATTGTTTAGGAGTGTTAAGTCTCCGGGGGCACATTGTACCAACAACTAAAGCTATTTAGCGATGCTAAAGTAATTTCACGATAAAAATTGATGGAAAATATTTTCTTATGGGCTTGATTGGACCCTTTTATAGACAGGCCTAATGCAGCGTACCACCTCGCCATATTCAACCGAAAACATTAATTTTCCCATCAGATATATGCACTCACATTGCTTTCTACTTAGACATCAAAACGTTATTAGAAAACTAGTAAAAGCTATCAGAAAATTGCCTCTTACGAACATTTTAAGTTAATTCATTCTATTAAAATAAATTGACTGTTGACTTTGGAGGAGTACGAAACTGCGGGCTTTCTCTTCAGTCTATGAGGTTAAATGGATTACGGAGCTTCTCATGCTTGAAATATTGAATGGAAAATTTTTGGGATAATTAGGGAATAAATAATGGAGCATATCGCATGTGCTTGCAAAGACCTAAAAGATATCACATCGAGTACGGAGGATTGCATTCAAATTAAATGTTTGAATGTCGTGGAAAAAACGGCTTATTAACCTGATGGTTCAAATTATCATTTTATATTAAGTTTATTCAAGTATGGCTTGCAAATGCTGCATTTATATTTCGGTTTTCAAATTGAATTTTTGATTACAAAGAGCCACCGCTATATATTTTGTGGGTGCATGGAATTTTATAAGCTTGGTTTCTGATGCAAATTAGTCATTAGCATATGACCGTTTTCAACTACAGCTGCATAAACTAGTAATAATTGGTGGAATAAAACTGGCTTTAGACTATGTTTCGATCAATTCCACTTTCATTAAAAATTTACTTATATCCCTACATTTTGCAAAGTTTGTCTATATTTTACTAAAAGCAACGGAACAGCAGACTACATTTGTACATCATCCGTGAACAAGACCTATTTTAAAGTAGACCTTTTTTATTTCAATAATGCTTGAAAAGCTCCTCTTACTCGAGAGCGATCGAGGGACATTTTTTACGAATATTGATCGTTTTCAATAACTTTTTCATTTCTTATAATAGTAAAATACAAAATATATACATATATTTTCTGCCAGAGGGGAAAACTTATCTTCTTCTGCTAGGTCACAGTGCAATGTAACGAGCTTGAAGTGAAACTTGATCATCGATATTGTTTACTTCGATTTGACCCCAGGAATCTAATCAACTCAGATGATTGGATAGAATTTGAAAAGGAATAAGAAAATGATCATGAAGAAAAGAAATCGAGAATGTTATATGGCTTTGACTGGATGAGATTGCATAATGTAAAAAACGATGGATTTAGTCTTTCCAATCCTTGATCAGATTCGATGTACATGTGTAATATAAACCATTTAGCAAAGTTAATTCCTGCTAATACTTACTCGAAGCTTTAATTCTCTGGGGAGTGAATAATTAAATGCTATCATGATACAGTTGATTTTTTATTGGCCCATTGAAGGAAGACGTGAACGTTTCACTTTACTAATCTCTTGGCTTTATAGGAAAATAGGTATCTTATGTGAATCATTCATTAGTAATCAGTTTAATTTTCGGTTAATGCTTTCATGATGTAGCATAAAAGTTGCGTGGCTGCATTTAATTCTGCTGGGTAGCGATTTCTCAAGCATCTATAATTCATGATTACCTGTACAATGTTTACTTTTATTTCAGTATTCCAAAAAAATACTCTTAGCTGGAATTTCAATTTAACCAAGGAAGGCTTTCTAATTAAGAGTTATTTGCCTTCTTTTCGTTCACATAAATAGAAAGCATATATAGATACTATAGTTGCCATTGGCGGATAGAATCATCGTTTTTATTCTACCATGTTATTCAATGGCATTATTTACACTTCCTCGCAAAGCATGACTATAATTCAGTCATAAAAACAAGTAATGCTATAAAAGATTACCATTTTCAAATTTAAAAGCTATTTTCTCTAATTGTGATGATTGTAGTTTCGATACTTGTTTTACCTTACATACATATAGTTTATCAGAATTTATTGTATATACTGCCAGCAGTGATCATGTAAAACGAGTTTTTGTGTTAGAAATACAACAATTTGATATATCTAACTACAAATTGAACAAATGACCAAACACTATGTTAGTTATTTACTAAAATACACACGTTTTTTCTATCCACTGTTATGCGACTGTGTGGTCACGCATCTTGCTTGGTTTCATATTTAGATAGAAAAAAAACAACACAACATTACCGCACGTTTATTTATCATACGCTGCAGTACACCAGAATCAGCAAATAAGGCACCAGAAACCATTAATGAAACGTGGGTTCGTGCTTACATCAGATGACAGCAATTGCGTTTATGTTCACGAAATTATATAAAAAACATGTACCATTAAAGCATAACATTAATTATCTCATATAGATGATTCCCCTATACATGCTTATACAGTATATACTTGGAAATGTATAGTTCAGGATACTACAATAGGAAGGACAACACAGGGTGTAGTTTAAAGCTTAATATAACGCAAAAGCTCATCCTGAATACATGCAATGTAATGTTCTTACCCATTTTTCCACAGAATGATGTGAATATGAGCACTGATAAATTATAAAAAATGACATAACAGTTTCCATATGTGTTCTATGGTCTCTATGAGTATTAAACAGAAAATCACCATCTTAACAATGATGATACAAAACATCAGTGATTAAATTTGTAACGTATATTTATCAGACTTTGCAGCTCCATATTTCTAAACAAAAAAATCGAGATTGTAATATGACATTTAAGCTGCCGTTTGTCGGCTTATATTTGGTGGAGTCCTTATACGGTATATTTGACAGAGTTCAAACCAAGCATAAATAAAATTCAGGTTATATAGCATAGCAATAAGAAATGTTATAATATAGGAGGCAAATCCAGTTGTGCTGAAGATTTCATTAAATGAGCTTCAGCAACTACATGCTGGGAATATGCGAATAAAACCAGCCCTATCTAAAAAGAAAAAGAGAAAAGGGGACGAGATGAAAGTAATAAACTGTAACTTTGGCTACACATGTAGGAGACAAACTGCATTCAACGAGGGATGAGTTTACATCAGCTATGCATCACGTGACATCAGTGCACACAAACACAATCAATACCATTTCCGAAATTGTATTGCTGCAAAGAATGGGCTCGACATGCTACAAACTGAAACGGTTTCAAATTTCTAGCTTTCTTTTAGTTTTCAATATTTCCAGAATAATCAAGGAAAAAATCCCTTTGACGAAAGTAGCTTTTGCTCTTCGTGTAAATTAGGCTAAGGTGACAATCTTTCAAAAATCTCTAGCAACCTTTATGTGGGTCCTTTATATAACCCCACGTACGTTGCAACATCTTGCATAATATATGATGTTGAGCCATCAAATATATAGAAACTTTATTGAATTTATGCGCTTTCCTAAAGGAGATAAGATTTGATCCCATTTTCAAAGAAAACCGATATATCTATAAGCTGTCTGTTAGTGTCCGCATCAGAAATCCATTTTTAATGGCTTGCAATGCTACGTGCTATGCAGTTAATAACTACTTGAAGCAAACCTAAAAAGATAATCACTTCAAACAGATAATAAAAATAGTAGACAAATAAGGTGATATTTGTTATTGCCTAAACTTTTTAAGAAATACAACGAAACAATATAAATTATGGTTATTTATCAAATATACATTGTATAACTAGCGGTTTATTTTTCAACTCTGTGATACAGCATTTATAGGACAATGAATACTAAACGAAATTATATGTTACAACTTTTACAGTATACATCAGTGCTTTCGCCCAACCATTGTTTCATAGCAAAATGCTTTTCTAAACTGACTCCATAAACATAAAGCGCATAATTTCCTAATTTGTAATTTCGCCTTTGCAAAGGAGTAAAAATGCAACCACAAATGATATAGCTATGGTGCGGTTATCATTTTAGATGTATACATTTTATGTTAGGAGAAGCTATATCAGTTGGGACACCTATACAGTGTAGGAGCGTGCATTTCAATTTATGGCCCCAGTGTTAAATTATCCCCAACACGTTGAAATATACCCCAGTTCACAGTTCACAGCATTGGAAAAAGCATAATATTTATCAGTGCTCCTCAGCACAGTATCTTTTAAAAGAGCGAGCGTGGAATGGAAAAATTATATCGAAATCCTCGTACGAGTTATATTTGCATCTAGATAAAACCATTTTACGGAAAGCTTACAGATGCAAGCAACCACCAGGACGACTTTCCGGAGGGGATATAAGGGAAGGGGGTCACCCAGAAATAGCATCTCCCGAAAGAGGCATACATTTCCAGTTAAGGTTACTTGCCCGATTGCATGCTACATTTGTATACATTACATGAAGCCTAGTGTAGATGCGCCTATTACAATATTTCAGCTTTTGATACATCTTTAGCTTTTTATGTATTTAACCGAAAACATCATAAAACGTTTTTTTATATTTCTTTTATGGTTACGGCGCTCAGCTATATTCAATGGCCATAGCGACTACAACTGTTTCATGTAAATACATGCTGGCATATACACGGATTCAATGCGTGCATCCACAAAATAGTGCATGAAAATAGCGGACCAATTTGCATTTATTTGTAGACGATAAACCCGTGAGAACAAAACAAAACACCCTAGAGCTCTCCTCCAAATGTACGGATTTTAGCTGCGATATTTCCTGCACTCGTTTGGTGAAAGGAGACCAAACTGCCCCAGATGGGGCCGCCGGTGAACAAAACAAGTTTATGTTTGAAAGCATCATTCGTGGCTTGAATGAAACGAATTTATCTTCTTGCAATAGCGAATTGGTCAGTTAAACATGAAGCTACATGTATATGACACGTGACCCCCTAAAATCAAAGCGCCATCTATGATGAATTATGCAAAGTAGAGTGTATAGAATAACAACGTTGCTATGCATAGATTGGCACTTTGTGCTCATTGGTCT
Source organism: Julus scandinavius (assembly GCA_034696685.1). Taxonomy (NCBI): domain Eukaryota; kingdom Metazoa; phylum Arthropoda; class Diplopoda; order Julida; family Julidae; genus Julus; species Julus scandinavius. Next base: position 5,470 of record JAQGAE010004268.1, read on the forward strand.
AATATATGGCCCTCCGTTTGAAAGGAATACAAATATCTATCTATCGATCTAGTATCTAATAAAAACAATACACTAAAATAAAGTTTTTTTTCAAAATATGAGTTAGATTTTTGGCGCACCTATCGACACTTATGTGAGTGTATCGTCTGTATATTACTTAAATTTAGGTTAATGTATTTTGGGCATAGCATCGAAGTCGTTGACTGACAGACCACTTAGATCACTCTTTGGAAGTGCAAGACGTTTCTCGGACATCACTAAAGGGTCTTAGGAAATAGGTCCACAAGGTCTTGGCCTGGCTGCTTACAAACTGCTCCTTTACAACGTCCAGCAATTGCCGTTAAAACTATTTGAAGGCCCAAGTGACAGGATTTGCTAGTTGATGTTCATCAAAGAAGCTTAAGGGCGGTCAACGATCTCCGACTTAGTCCATTCAGCCATTTGTTAGATATATGAACACTTAGATGGTAGGTTGGGGGAATGTAAATAGCGCCAGTACATTACCTGCCTGCTTTACCATCGTCACTTTTTTTTCTACTTCAGATTATGCCACTACACTTGGGCTGCAGTGTGTGCACTTGGCTTTTATAGAGGCAGGGATAATTGCGTTGCTAATATGGTCACATTTCTGGTCATGAGCCTGCTTAAAGAATTATCAACTTTTATGGTGTTACCATGGTTAAAAAAAACTTTCGAAGAACATCTTAAACCTATAAAATTAAGCTTAGGTCATCCTGATTCTTAATAATGGCACTGGCTTTATACCTTTTCATGACATTTATTCATCTAAATCCGCACCTCATGCCACAGTGCATTATTTAAATTATCATAACTTTAAACTTAGTTGCATTGTATGTTGTATACGAATTTGAAAATGTTAGAAAAAAAATTGAAAACCATAAGTTTCGGCTAAATGCCAAGCTTATTAATTTAAGAGTGATTCTCATTTTTAGTATTTCTACTACTTGTTTTAAAGAATATTTCAATATGTAGTTTGATACCACGATTAAATAAACAAGTTCTTGCATGTATAAATGTAGATAGCCTACGAAGCTAAAGACATTGTTATCAAATCGTATTTTGTCCATTTACGTTTGCGTAACTAAACCTAAGAAATGAGGGTTCGGCTGCAATTTCGTTGATATAAGAGAAACGTCTGTTGAAAAATGACAACCACCGCCGCAAACACTGCACCAGGATACGTGATGGGAGCAATGCTTCCATCAAGAACTTAAGTGTGGGAAGGTCTTCTCTGTTACTCAAGATGCAAAACAATACTAGATAAGTGTACCTCATCGAGTATTCCAGGGAGTAGATAAAAAAGAACTAAAAATACTGAAGGACCTAAAGGTGTCAGTGTCCTTCCCCGATGTAAAGTGATATTTTATCATCTTTCGTTGGAGAAGGGTCGCAACTCTTGTGGTAAATCTAAAGAACCTATAAGCTGTGTTGCCTTTTTCCCTCGCTGACAACTTATCATCCATTTTATGCAGCCAAGTGTTGACATAATGACACCTGCATATCCCTCATACAAAATTAATTGACCCTGACAATTGGGCGTACAATAAGGTTCATCACGCTTTTTATATGCCAAGGCGTTGCCGAGATGGCTTTCGTGTCAAATACGTTACAAAGAGGCGTTCATTGTTACACTTCACATCCCCAGATTTGCGATACCCACTTGTGCAGCATAAATAACGCCAAGGCGAGATGTGAAACGCCTGCTTATTTTAATCAGAAAAACATCCATGTTCATCGGTACAAACAACAAACTTCAGGTTGTTTCATTAACAACGACCTTGTTTACCTCACTGTCACTGGCTTCGTGCGCTTGCACTGCCATTTATTTGCACCAACTGCATGGTTAGTGTCACGCAGTTATCGTGAGCTCATTTTTCACATAAAAACAGTTTCGACTTATTGCATCAAAACAGTTAAAACCTGATCACGCACAGGCAGCAATAAAGCCCAATCCGAGCTACTTATGAGGAAAAATGTGATGTCCTTCAAGGCTATCTTGATAATGCTATGATATCACACAGCATTATTCAAACGAATTTATATAATTACCATGCGTTTTATTTGAATTATACATGTATACAATATAATGCAAACAATAAATAGTAACGTAGTGTGACTATTTAAGTACATCGTGATCAAATAAGTACATGTATACTGTAAAACAAACTTTCTTATTTCTGGTATCGTGGTTACTAAATTAATATATAAAAGTATAACTTTCCAATAAAATGCCACAGAAATCGCTTGCGGTTATTCTCGAAACTTTCCGCTCCCAAATTAAACTTTAAGAATTTCGTTCATTTTCCGGCATCCAAACCATCTGATGCAGTAAATCCTTTTACGAAGCGAAATAGAGGCATACATATATTCCATTCTGTTGACCAAATATATTGGCAAATAATGCTTGGATGGATTTTTGCCGAAGTGTATTAACTCCGAACAAAGCACACAAAACGCGTAAAGAATCTTTGTTCAAAAGGTCAGTACAATTGTCTTGGCTCTATCCCGAATGCAGTCTATCACACACAATGGAGCAGCGCAATTATCACAAATGCCCATCTGAGCTCGGGTGCCTGAAGATTGATTATTGGCACTACACACAAGACGCACAAAAAGACATCCCTATACAAGCAATGCATGTGTCTTCACCTTACTTCCTCATGGACAAAATGAGTTTCAAACTTTGGGTTAATGCGTTGGAAGGAAGTTTCTCGAGTTGTTTGAAAAGCCTGCATTTGATGTTGGCTTTGTATGTCAATTCTTTATACTGGCATCGTTAAAACTTTAAGAATATCTTGAAGTTTTATTAAAACATTGAACAATTGAAGATAATACCAAAATATTAATTATTCAAATTTCGTTATTTTCGGCATTGTTATAATCACGATGTAACGTTATTAATAAGACGGTGCAATTTCATTTTAACTAATATCAACTTTTTCTCGTCTCAATTAAACTGTTGAATATGTTTAATAAAAAATATCCGGTATGTTATAATCCCATAGAAATCTGTACAATGTTTCACATGTTGACATAACGGTATGGTAAGAAACTTATTGGAAACCCTTTGATTTCTTTGGTTGCTATATAGCTACCATCACGGCTACTTTCTAGTGCAGCAAAATCAAGACTTCACCATCTTGAGGTGAGATCCCCAACCCTCTAAAAATTCACACTAAGTTTCGACAAGTTGCAAAATAACAGTTAGAGAGAAAAAAAATATATAGAAAAGCGTACACATTCTGTTTCAATTACCTTTTATTAGTCTTCGTGTCGTTGATTTCAGGTCTCGCTAAACTGCACAGCGAGCACTATGGCAGATGTCATGTTATAAGCATTGCCAGCTAATTAATTCTACATCCAGTCGTTTTCTACAAAAAAAAAGCGAAAAAATACATTAATTCTAAATAACAAAACGTTGTTAGACACGAAAGCGTGAAAATTAATCGAACAATCGTAGCAATTGCACAGTCATCCATTACCAACGAGCATTTTTTGGCAAAGGCAAAGTTTGAAACGGCGAAATTGCATTAGTTGCAGTGGCTGCTGCGTTGATCGATTGCTTTACAAGTTAGTTTGTCTGAAATGAGCCATTAGCGCAGTAAAAGACTCATCATTAGACCCTTTCTTCGCCAACTTTCTCAGACTGCTCTGATTAAATTTACCAAAAATCGTGATTTTGATGAATGAAAACATTGCCTTATAATAGCATCATCTGGAAAGGGGGTTTTACTTTGTTAATTCGCAAAAGCCGAAGAGGTCTGTGGCTTCCAATGTATATAGCCAATTCGCAGTATAAATAATCTCCAGATGAAACCAATTTTTTTTTTGTCGTCGCAACTCCACCATTAAAGGATTATGTTCTGACGTCAGTGATGCCGTATATATGCACATTCACAATTAATTAATCGCATCAGTTGCAAACGGATGATCTAGCATCGTGCAAGTCGACTGCCTGTGTTTCGTTCGTCACAAAATGTAGCAATTAGGGACGAAACAAATTAAAGTAATAATGAACGATTAATAACGTTGTCGTTCCTACACTTTTAATTGCGAGGGTCCGCGCTGGGATTCATATTTCAAGCCAGACATTAAAAGCACGGCCTAACGCTTTCAAAATGGGATGCACTACATGAAAAATGACTTTTTTTTTCCGCAAACTTGTCTCAATTGGTATATCAGGACAGTCGTCTGGATGCACGAACGAGACGTTCATGCATGCATTTTATGTGCCGCCCATGACGAGGGTAATGGCTGTCATAAAATTATACATCACATTACTGGATAAATGATAAATCACGGCTTTAGAACTGAGTTGGCTATACGGCTGAATATGTAAATACGTGTGACAGGTTGTTGGGGCGGTGAGGTTATCAACACACATGGGCATGGGCCATTCCAGCTCAGGTTGACCTGCCGGCACTAAGAAGGACGCTGTCTGATGACTGCTAAGTGAAGAATAACATGTTGTTGTCCAATTTTAAAGTTTCCAAATACAGATGAAATGTTTGAATCTCTCGGTGTTTGTCATTGATAAAATGTCAACAACAAAATGCACGTATAGTGAATATGCCGTCGTAAACCATTCCCAAATTTCTTTCAGTTCTTATCTAAATAATATATACATAAATACTGAGGGAATTACTGTCTTGTATAATCAATAATCGTAGCCAAGAACGTATATGAATGAGTATTTTTCGCAATTTTAACTTTGAATACAATGATTTTAAGATCACCATAAATAAAAATACATCAATATGCACATGCCTACACCGATTTATTCTTATTTATTTCTGTCCAGATGTGATGTTGCATGTCAAAATACAGACATTCTTACATGAACTGGCCGCACTAACTGCCACTGATAAAACTTCAAACTTGAATTAAATTGAAATAAAACGTATACATGTAGCAGCTTTTATAAGCATCTGTTTAATTCACAAGTGAACCGTTTTAGTGTTAAAGTATCATGTATACATAGAAACTGGGTTTATAGTGATTTTTTCTTGTTAAGCAAGTATTTGTTTTGGGTGGATGATTACAAAACATCTTCCACATTAACAATATGTGTTATTAGAACAGTAAGGGTGCAATTAGAAAATATACACTTTGAACAATTTGATTTATTACCTCGTTGTCAACTAGAAATTTGATTTTGCATTTATAATACAATAATACTTAACAGCTGTAAATCGTTTTATGCTTATTTATGTATAAAATTTATTTTTTACAGGTTTTGTAAATTGTTTTTGAGTACATTGGGAAGTTTTGTGGCTGGCATGTTGTTTGCGGTTCATCCAATTCACACCGAAGCGGTAAGTCATTATCTTTTTTTTCTAATATATTTTAAATACAATTGTTCAATGTTGAACTCCTGCATCTACTATATATATAGTCCAATTCAATCCAGTTTAATTGTATTACCCAACAATCAGCATGAAAGTTTTTTTTTTACTTGAATAAGGTGTAATAAGTATATTAAAATGTGAATAAGTTTGAATAAAATGTAAATAAACAGGTCTAAAATATGCACATTTACTTCTCTTCACAATATAATTTCTAGTCAACTACAGATTTGATTTACAATGACACTCTCAATGAATCTGATGCTCTTTAAAATCCCTTTCAAATCAATAAGCATTATTTTGTACAAACATAGACACTAAATTAAGATTAAGAGATTGCATTTTTAAAAAATATTTTCCAATTAAGCAATTCTAATTCGAACAATACACGTAAGTAAATTGAGCTTAATGAAGCTCAAAATGTTGAATCGTGTTATGTATGGTAGGATTGAAGTGTAGCAGAACATAGAAAGTAGAAAAGCGTATACGACTGGATTAAGTGCCATCAGAATTAGAGAGCAAGTCCGGATTGGCGAAATTCTTTTGTAATTTCAACGGAAATGAATGCCTTACGCGTTTGGCGTTGGTGCTACGAGACCAACATTGCGGAAAACCTCTAAGTAGACGACGTTTTCCATGGCAACCTCATGGGCTATTGCTGCAGTTTCAGAGTCCTAAAGCGCAAGCTGCAGGAATTTCATGGCTTCAAATCGGGGTTAAGAGCTGTAGCGTCCCTCATTTTGCTGCAACAAGCTAAGACACTCGCAGCCATCTTATGACATAATTAAGGATTAAACAGCCTCTAAAAATTAAATAAAAAAAACCGAGCTTTCACCGCGATTTCTTGTATATAAAAGTAAATCAATTGTCTAAAAGGTTTTATAAAGTGCACAGATGGCTTTTAAGGTAAAACCACTGAAGCACTGGGACCTGTGCCATCCATTTGTCTTCCTGAAATTTAATTCTGAAAGCTCTGGTGGTGGCCATTAACATGCATGGCCCTGATTTAGCGGTAGAAAAGCTGGATTTTTAGTCGGATTCGCCTCATAGTTTGGCCATTTGAAACCGCCAAGCTGAGGCGTATATCTATTATATAAATTCCTTCCCTCGCACATAAGAAATTCATACGAAATTACTACGTATTAGATGTAGATGCCTTCTGGCGTGCAAGTGCGTTTACACTCAAGAAATCTATATCTTAATGGATAAATGCTTGCACCCTTCAGTGCACACGTTCATATACAGACAGGCATTTAATTTATTCAATGAAGGTTTTGGGGTGGCTACGGGGGCAATACATCGCGTCTGGAGCACTCCGAATGCATGCAAATGGGCTGATGCAATCCGAAACTGCACTAATGACATTCAAAAAAGTGGCATCGATCTACCAAAACGGATGTATTGGCCTACGAGTCGATAGGAAGAGTCAGTTCATCGTGACGCATATGTTTGAACGGAGTACTGATAGACCTTGGCGTCAATGATGTCAACATCCTACTTCCATTTTACGAGTTTTACGAGAATACCTTTGAAACACCCTGTACATATATAGAAAGATTTTATACATTGGATAATGTCTTCGGGGAATAATTCTGGCTAGCATAAATGCGTGATAAAGTTAGTCAAATACGAGAATGGGTTCACATTCCATATGGAAATGGAATATGTTAAAAATTTGTCAAGATTCAAAGGCATGAAACCGTGCTCTGAATAAAAATGAGAAAATTACACTCGTATTTGGTGTTATAAACGAATTATTCCAATTGAACACTTATAAATTATTTAACATGCACAAACATGTTGTGACATTAGATTACATATTGTCTTCCAAAAATATATATGTTGATGTTAGATTGATATGCCTTTTAAGAGAAGTTGGGTAATATAAGGTACATGTATTATGAAACATGGATTGTTGCAAAACATTAATTTTTTAGGAACTTCAGATTACATGTTGTAGCTTCCCTTTATAAACCTCCCAAGTAAATCTTTATTTCTAATGTTGTTACGAGTGCATCAATCCCACGAGGTTATTTACCGTTATCCACGAGATTAATTAAGAGTTAGCGTCCAATGCATAAAACATGTAAATATTTGGGGAAGAAAAAGTCTTAGGCACTTGTACAGTTATAAAGTCTCAATTTATTATCGATCTCAAATGGGAGCAGAGTGCCTCAACCGAAATAACGTTATTTGGGCTATTTCATGCATTTAACATGACCTGCCAAAATATT
>JAQGAE010004269.1:0-13068 GCA_034696685.1 Julus scandinavius
TATAAAATTAACAATTAATAGTTGACCCTCCGACTGTTACATGGTCATCCCAGTTAATCACCCAGTTAGTTAGAGAGGTGACCTAACATATTTCTATGTCTAAACATACGATGAAATCAATGACAAAGCTAAGTTGTACACTCCAAACACGCACAAATGGCATTTTGTTAACAGCTATATGATCAAATTCCCAAATCCATTGGGTAGTAAATGTTCATTTTGACTTTGATTACGTCCTTTTAGGACAATGGTGTTAAACGTTGTCCATATCCATGGACCTGCTGAATAAGACAAGCAGGCAGTTGTTCACGTCTCGGCAATGAGGAACTCTTGTGTGTAGATACAGATGGAATAACGTGATTCAACAGTTTAATTTACTAAGATGGGTGTGTTTTCATTATTTTCTTTCTTTGTTCACGACTCCCATTATTGGCGTAAATCGATCCTAGGGGCAATTACCGCAGAGAAGACAATGACTTTTTTTGTACTTTTTTTTTTCTTTTTCTTCTTCTTCTTCTTTGTTTTTTCCCTCACTCGTACATCGCACATGTAACAGTGAAGATTATCCTGAATACTACTTACTAATGCTTAGCACGATCAATAAAAACAATCTTAATTTGACCATGGTGGATGAAACGTGGCCACAGTTTACTCATATAACTGAATCACTGCGACGATCTTGAGCACATCAAAATGTCGTGCTTTAATTATCAGAATCTTTGAAAAATCTATCAATGTCTTCAAACACGATGTTTGACAGGATTTTGATTGAAATTGAATCTAAAATTAAAGTGGTAATACTTAAACTATGAATAAAGTAGTAATAAACGGCTAAAACATCTATTTTTTTTGCCAATTTTTTGGTCATTTTGGAAAAGAAATAATTTTTTGAGGAATATAATCTGGTTAAAAACTCATCAACTTTGTCATTAAGTCAACACAAACTGTTCATTTTTAACCAAAAGATTGGCAGTTAAGTTGCCTAAAAAAGTTGTACTTTTATGATAATTTACGGATAGTAAAATAATCACAAACTGTTAAAAAGTACTTTTCTGATCACAAACTGTTAATTTGTGCGCAAACGCGACAGTTTGTAACGAATATTACACATTGATTACACTACTGATCAAAAATTTAGTGTCTCAAATGTACGTAAATTATATCTATGAAAAAATGGATAAAAATAATGTGTAACCAATAAACCAAAATATTTATTCATATGAATACAAACAAAATGCCCTTCCTTATAACAGGAACTGATACAGAATGATTTAACACATATAAGTATATGTTTGCCAAATTGCAACAATTAATTAGGTAATGCTCATTTATTCATTGCACAGAAATGGAGGGAAATTTAAATAACGAATTTTAAACATTTCATTTAACACTTAATTTGTGTTCCAAACATAATTAAAATATGAATATTGCACTCAAGGGCACTGCTTTTTATGTTTTCATTGTTTTTTTAAATCATTTCTTGGATAATTCAATTTTGAAATATAACAAGAGTTTGATCAACAAACACTTTTCAATAACAAGTTGAATTATACAAAATCAACGCTTTAAAACAAACATTTCCAGCAATATGTTTATAAAAGAATGTAACGTATAATAATTTCCCACGAGCACCTTATTTTGAAATATATGCTTTATACAGTTTTAATCAATTAAATAAACCCTTATACCATAATAATAACATGAAAACGATATCACATTTATAATAACAAAACAACATGTACAGATAAACACACTAGGAACATGTAGGAATATGAATAATGAGCATGAAGATTATTGGATGTTACTTTTACTGTTTCAAATTCATAAATAATCAGATTTCTGAACTTTAATTATAAGATCTTTAAATTAAATTTTTTGATTTTTTGACATTGTTTTTAACGAAAAATTTGAAAGTTTGTTAATTTTAATACTGGCATAGTGGACTAAATTTGTTTTCCACACCTTGATCAAAATAAGAAATGAACAAAGTACGCATTTTCATTATCACAATTCATAATTATGGTAACAATCCCAGCTCACTGTATAAATGCAGAATTTGATGTATATTTTGGATAGAGACTCTACAATCAATTATCAAATTCAACTAGAAATTCCTGGTTGCAAACAGTTTACTCGTCCTTTTTGAGCTTAACGGCTATCTTATTTTTGTTGATCTCATCTTCGAATGATTCTCCAAATTCGTTAACTCTAGTTTTATCCACAGGATAAAGCCTTATAAAATCAAAAATTGGCACGCATTAGCAATTATTTAATATAATTTAAATGAACATTAAGTACCAAATTTCTTACCATCTTTGATATAAGTATACTAGGAAGACAATGTCATCTCTGAAACAAGCCACACGATGAGCAGTTGGCATAGTGATGATGAATGCGAAAATATCATCGATGAATGTGTTAAATGCCTATATAATGACAAAAAAAAACTTCGTTATTAATGTACATTATTAGCATGGTTTACTAAAAAACATATAAACTTCACAAACCTTGTACATGAATGCTCTCCACGGCAGATGTGCGACCGACTTGTGCTTATAGTTTACGAACAGTTGAGGTAACATAAATAGGAAACCAAAGGCGTAAACTCCTAGAATTTCAATGAATGTGTGTAAATTTTGGGTACAACATGATAATTTAATCTAGTCGGTACACGTTTCTTACCGTTAACCATACTTTGCACACACCAGGAATACCAACTGTAAAAATTAAGAAAAGACATCGGAATGTGGTTCAATTGTGCAGATAACTTTAGCCAAACTTGTGCCAATGGTAATAGGAGTTTGTGCTTACCTCTTATGAGGGGTATAAAATAATGAATATATCGCACCCACTGCACATAGTGGGTACAAGATGTAGGATAGGTATTTCATACTTTGTGCATCGTACTTTTCGGTTTTTTGCTCTTCTTCTGTAACTTCCCCAAACTAGAGTAAGTACAGGTTAATTTGTTGTTGTTAAAAACTATTGTTTCTGCAAATGTTTCCTTATTCAAAACCATAACTTGTAAAAAGGAATGCAATTATCATCACAAACCTGCAATTTTGGCAACAGACTATCGAAATTCACCGTAACTTTAAATGCTTTGGTTAGTTTCCAAACCTGAAATTGTTAAAATGTTTAATCATAATTTAACTTCAATCTTTACAGAATACAAGGACAGACAAAAATACAACATTTATCTACCTCGATAAGCGTCCCTATGCCTGCCGGAATTAGGACAAGCATACTGGTTTCCTCATCCATCAAATACAGGAAGACGATGAAACTGCTACCGCACCGCCAAAGAAGAGACCTGGTAGACAAGCCCACCATTGTTTTTTTTTTGCGCCAAAATGCAATGTCATTTTTAAATGCGAGAAAGTCGAACAGCATCTATAAAAAAGTTGCAGAAACGCAAGACTGGTAAAGTTATTTATTGCCAATATGTAAATTGAGCAATTGTTTTAATTTAATACTTATTTAATTATATAAAATAGTAATTACGTGCAATGCAGCTACTATAAATGTCAGGCAAAGCAGGGTTAAATGGGTATCTAGAAATATCCCTTTAATTTCATCTAAATCTTTCTCCGTGAAACCTAAAAATAAAAACCTCGTAGATCATTTTCTGTTAAAACCAATTTATAATTGCTATAAATCACAGATTAATACCTTACCTAAAGAGGTCATCGTCTGCATGGCAGTTTCCACTTGGCTATAAAACCGCAACTTGCCGTAAGATATAGGTGAATACGATAATGTCAGCTCAGTTTGGTTTTTGTTCTGGTCAAGTGGCTGAAATTGAAATGACCATTAGAATTTTTCTCCAGCTTATAACATATTTTAAGGCAAAAGAACACAGATTTCAGAAATGTGTTACCTTAAAATCTTGCATACGGGTGCTGAGCGCGTCAATATATAAAATCGGCAGGTATTCTCGCTTTGGGGATAATCTATAAGCATTTAATTACAATCATTCAAAAAAATCGAAGTCATTTTACAAAGAAATATAATGCAAAAATAGTATATCGTACTTGAGGTATTTCATAATTTCTCCAGGAACTTGCTTACTAGGAATAGCAACTATATCATCCATTATGCCTACGTTTAATTTCTGCCTCCAGTGGGTTACTGAGATACGGTTATGAAATTTTGTGGACTGATTCTTTACAGAATTGTCATTTGACCCCAGCAGCTGAAACGTTGCAGCTTCGGGGACAAGGTATGATGTCAGAGGGGCAGAGGAATATGATGCAAACGGGCTACTGAGAATGTGGGCTGCTGTCAGCGATGTCTGAAATTTGGGTATGAGGAATGCATGTACGTAAAGGCTTCCGTTGTTGCAAGTCGACTTTGGCAGGCTCACGTTAATGGTCCTAAAATAAAATAATATGCATGGTTAATTACTAAATAAACGAAATTTTAAATATAAATAAATTTAAGCTTACAGTTCGTATGTCTTTTCTATATTTATGTCCTCCCATTGCCATAGATTGTTTAATTCAGCAGCTGAATAAATGCTGCTTTTTGTAGATGTATATAATGCCAGCTGAAAACGTCAAACATTTAAATATATATGGAATGGACACTATAGATAGAAGAATGAAAAAAATTTGAAATACTTACTAATAATTTTGGATTATTTTTTAGGTAGGGCTGGATGCAATGTTCGTTAGGTAGACATGTTGGTGGTGTAAATAAAGAGTATATAGTGTAGACGGAATGCAGCATATATGCTATAAATACTCCACTTATTATTAGCGATATAGATGGACGCATCATGATTCAACACGTTTGTTGTAACGTCACCTCAACCCCTGAAATATAAATAAGCATTTTTACAAAATTTATATTAACATTTTCTAACTCGTCAACTTGTTTTTAAACTCGTGCTGGTCACAGATATCATTTCTTCAAACAAAAAAATGTAGCATAAACTTATATATTATTTCTACATACATAGAAAATTCAAATTACTTTCAACATACCTCGTTTATTTTTTTTAAAAACAAATAAGTATGAATTAAAGTCAAAATTATGCTCATAAAAAGATGGCGATGTTTCAAATGCACATAATTAAAGAACTGCATGCACGTGCAATATTGGAACGAATTGTCATCATTTTATAAAGATTATGATGATGAATATAATCTTTATGATTATTTATGGTTTTGAAAAGTAAACCACTTATACTTTAAATTGCATGATATTGTACATAATCTGCGTTTTAAAATCTGTGGCAAGCAGGGTTTTGGAAAACTTTAGCTTTGAACGCATGAAAGATTCCCATTTATGTGTTATGAAAGGAATATTGCCGGCCGGTGCTGTAAAGCCTGTCAGTCAGGATATTCATGTCTATTATGCAGCTGCATATTATCAGTTTTAATATAACACATAATATTAGGTAACTTTCGTATAAACAAGTACCAAATTCCACTTTCGAGTACAATACTCGTGTTATGAAAGTTCACATTAGCTTGCATAGTCCTCGCTCCACGTAGGCTAGATCGCGAGGACACCTGGAGAACTGAAACACCATAATAAATCACACATATTGAATTATCGTATCACAAAATCAACATTAACTTACCATGTAATTGGCTTTCGACACTATCGTAGCCGTGAAAGTGTAATATCACAATACTTTATAATTTAAAAGATTTAGTAATGATCTTCGGAAAACCTGGCCCTGCCTACTTTTATAGGGATTACCTAGGAGAAAATCATGGCAAGAACTGCTCGGTAGCATTGTTTGAGTTTGCTATAGCAGACGCTACCGGCAGGCTGAGTGTTTTATCTTTGTATTTTACGGCTTATTTATTAAAAATAGGTATTTAATGCACAAGTAAATAATCTACCTTTAATCTAAAGTTATTGATTGTTAGTCATTTTCACAATTAAAGCTATTTCTACGGTTATATCCATGTTGAGTCTATCGAAGTTGCGTAATGCACAAGTTCATTCATGGCGGTCTTCTTTGACCTTAAAAAGTGTAAGTTGATGGACATTTTTTACTTTTATTAACTATTTATTATTTGCAGGGAAATGATACTTCCGTTCACTTAACTCTATAACATATGGATTGTTTATAATTTGAAATTACATGCCAAAAGGATAATATAGAAAATTGATAAACAAATAGAAAAGAGAAATGGGAGAATCATGATGGGCTTTGAAATGCTGCATGCAATCATAATTACGCAGTATCGTTTTAAATTTGTTCAAGATATTTCATACAAGTTGCATCTCGGATGCCAACACTGTCAAGAAACCACCTGAACTGGACAACTATCCTGGCAAAGAATTCACATCTGCTTGGAAAAATAAGCAGAAGGGTAAAATTTATGACAAGAAACCATTTAAGTTCTTCTGTGAAAAGGATGTTGCGTACCACTGGTGTTCTTGTGGTTTAAGCAAAACTCAGGTATACATTTTATACTGATTATGCATCCACTTTAATCTGTATTCTATTAGCTTATATAATGTATGGATCCCAAATGTCAATAGGGGTACTCAAACAGACCCCTCATGTTTGCAGTTAACCAGTTAATCGGGGCCGTAGTACATGTGCCCAACTGCCCAAGGGAAAATTTCGTTTGAGTACCCCTTATGTATTTTGAATTTGGACATTAGGATTCTTCAAACCCGTCCTTGGGATTTTCGTGATTGCTGTTATAACTAATTATCTTTTAATTGTTAGCCGTTTTGTGACAAGAGCCATGATGGACCTATTATGAAAAGCATCTTAAGACCCGTAATATTCATTGCTCCTGAATCCAAAGAATACTGGTTTTGCAATTGCAAACAAACAAACCACCGCCCCTTTTGTGATGGATCCCACAGACATCCTGACGTAATTGCTGCTATTAAATCATAAGGCTTGCTGAATTCAGTCTTTTGTAGTTTTCTAGTTTTGTGTCTGGATGATAATATGTTATAGCTATTATCGAATGCTTAGACTGGCATATTTCTTAATGAAAACAATAAACTAAAGTTTCACGATGTAAATAAACATTTACATCGTTTTTGTTATATACTTCTAGTTCATTTTGAATACTTGTTTTTTGGTTGTTGATTTTTAACCTTTGGCCTATTTCTGCAACAAGAGGACTAAACACCAACGCCACGGGATGAGCCTTCATCGCCTACCGGGGAATTTTGCCTACGAGGGAGGACTTTCACTCTTTCTCGTGGGGTCTGAAAGGTGCTACAGTCAATACCGGACCTCAGTTTAAACTCTCATCCGATAGAGCCGCCACTTAAGGAATTTCTCCCATCCATAAAAATTCCCACCGACTTCGACCAGGGAGCGAACCCCGCATCTTAGGATTGAGAGGCAAGCACATAACTCACTCGAAAGCCGGCGTCGGCTATGCTTGTTTTTCCAATATTCTGTTATGGAATGTGAGAAGATTAATTGACTAACTGATAACTGTCCTTATTTCGACCTTCTCGAGAGGGTAACCTGAGACCCTAAGATAAAAACGCAAATTTTCTAAGGTAAAAATACAAATTTTCTGCATAAGAAGTGCGATTTTTCTTAGTTAAAATTGCAATTTCTATTTCACTTTGGCCCATAAACATACGGCCTTGTCTGTTTTCGACCCCTTTCTGAAAATTGCGCGGCACACAAGAGGTCCCTTCCCGGGACACCCGCTTTTAAAAAACAAAATTTATGGATGATCCTATTTTCAATGGCTAGGGAAACCGGTGGTTTAATACGGGGATAATGCATTACGCGTTAAGCGCTCACATTGCACATATTTTTATTTGTTTGTAATGTAGCGATGCTAGCGATCCAAGCGTCGGGCGATGTTCTTCAAGGCCATTTCAGTGCATTTTTGGTCGTGCCATCCCCTTGGATTTGCCCACTTCGATGTAACATTTGTGTTGATTTGAACAAGTGCTTTTCTAGAGTGGCGTTTGGATCTAGTTGTTGTCGGCGTGTGTTCGTCTACCAAACGTTGTTTTCGTTCGCTGGAAAAAGGTTGGTTTCGATCATACCTTCATCGGAAAAACGGCCATGGAATTCGTGTAAAAAAATACTTCGACAACGTAATCTGTGTTTTGCTAGTATTACGCGTTACCAAAAAGGAAATGACAGAGGAGAAAACAACAAAGCGTTGAAAATCGGCTATTGAAAAAAAAAAAATCATCGGTTGGAAAAACGCTTAAAAATGTCCACCGCACTAACGTCGACCCCTTCGTATAAAATCAAGAAGAAGCACATCAGAATTAAACATCAAAAGGTGAAACTATTTCGGGCGAATGAACCACTGCTCACCGTTTTCATGTGGGGGATCAATCATTCGGTGAGTATTTTAGGCCTAAGGCATCATTTTGGTCGTTTGCGTGGGTGTTTCAACTAATCTTTGACTCGGGGAGAAAGGGGAGTGGAAAAGGGGCTTGTCCGACTAATGTCTCTACAACTAATTTCATCGTTATATAGTCTTTAAACAATTTGATATATGACAATTGGGAATCTTATTTTCAATACTGGAATTCACATATTACACCTTCCCCAATATTTTCATAATCTACAATCCCCCACAAATTGAATTTTAATCTTATACAACTTCGTTCATATTGATTGATCTGTATTTCATTTATGTTTTGTGTCACAAATTGTGTGAAAAATGTGGGTTTTTTTATGTTGAAGGTGCAATTTTGAGGACCACTGATGAACATATCATAGTTATATAACATTTTAATATGTTAACCTAAACTTAATATGTAAAATACAGTAGAACCCGCTTAATTGCACAGGCCAGATAATTGCACATATTATCCATGCCCTGAACTTTTTCCCATGATATGAAACCGGATAATTGCACAAACCCGATAAATACACAAATGTTGTGCAAGATTAAAATAAACCTAAAGTCCTAAACTTATTAATATATATAATACGTTCGAACCCGATTGTTCGAATGTTGTGCAAGATTAAAATAAACCTAAACTTATTAATATATATAATACGTTCGAACCCGATTAATTATACGTATTCTAAATACCCTGAACTTTTGCCCTATGTTTTGTACATGATGTGGAACCGGATAATTGCACAAACCTGATAAACCTGATGCATTGAGATGGAACGATCTAACATGGGCCGTGTTTGAAATATATTAGGCATATTTGGATATATATGGCCATATTAGTGCACGTATGGCCCATGTATGGCTATAATCGTTTGCATATATGACTATAGACGTGTAGCACTCATGTAAACATGTCCATACACTTACAATGTTAGTTTATATGCAATATATAGACATGTATGGCTTATGCATTTCAGTATACACTACCTTAATGCTTGATACTTGCCACATATAGTGAAAACTTAGCTATATATGTGTAGATCATTGCAGTCTGGCCCATCATTACCCACTTATGATCCATCATTTGGCGAAATATGGTCCATACATGGCTATTCACGGCCCGTATTTGGCTTGCACATCTATGCTAAGTAATAATAAATGTTTCTCATAGCTAATCTAGTCATTTGAAGGATTTTAGCACACAAAAATTGAGCCAGGATTACTGTATTTAAGCAAAACCCGGATAATTGCATAAACGGATTAATTTCATATATTCGGCTTGTCGGGTCGCTGTGCCTTAACTAACTCTTCACTTTGTTAACTTCAATGGCATTGCTTTATTTTCCTCTACTGATATCGACTGAAAAAGGGTTGTCTAGATTCATAAATCTGGCATTATTATGAGCAATTATTAGCCAATCCTAATTTTGAAAGTCGAATAATGTTGTAATCACATTTTTTAATTATCTATTAAATTTGCTGTTGACGTAGGTATTCACCATTGTGGGGACATTTTGTTACATCTAGACACGTTTTGTAGCAACTATTTTATAACCATTAATATTATTATCACGCAGGTTGATCTAGCATTCGAGGTTTAGTAAAATGTGGGCAGAAAATGATTCTCCAGTGATGTTCTTACATTTTAATAGATTTACAGCAAAAAACTGTTTGATATCATGATATGAACTGAAGTGAACAAATTATTATTTTTTAATTTCAGTTGAAATTCCACAAAAAAGTGCTTATTTTGAACTTTAGGAAGCTTAACGTGAACAATAATCCATTTGTATTGACTTTTTTGGCACACATCATTTGGTGTCATAGTTGACTGCTCCCAAAATGGTGGAGGTTAACAAACAAAAATAATCGTGATGGCGTTTTCATTTAGTGATACAAATGCTATAAATCGAATTTGACTATCTTTAGATAAGTTATTTCCAGTCAAGTGTGTTTTGTTATTTTCACAATTCATTGGGTGTGAATGTTAGGCAACACAATATTATCATTTAGCTATCGCTTTGTTTCGAGAGACAAAGAAAAAGTGTCAGGAAACTTGAAATTGATTAGGCAGGTGTCACAATTTTTTTTAATGACTAATGATATTTATTTCAATTAAGCATGACACAAACTGGAAAATTGAGTGTTTGCAAAACACATTAGATTAGTATCTTGTTGTTGTAACTTACCTTTCATCTTATCATCTCGTGTAACTGTTAATATCAGGCCATTATAGTTGAAAAGTGACTGTGACTACATTTGTAATCAAATCTTGCATGATGGACAAGTTAAAAAAATATAAGCAGCTTGTTATACCTGATAGAAATGATGAATAAATGTGCCAATCTTTCCTCTACCTTAGAGGCTTCGTATCTTGGTATCAAAGTCCCCCAGTCACATGTATTACATCGTATTAACCAAATTGTATTTTTAAAGCACAGTCTAGATATTGTTAGGTAGGTCTGACATTTTGTCTTTTATTTGGAATATACTTGCACTGCTTGCCGACGCCAGTGATCGAGTGGGTTACGTGCTTGCCACTCGATCCTAAGATGCGGAGTTCGCTACCCGGTCGAGGTCGGTGGGAATTTTTACAGAAGGGATAAATTCCCTAAGTTGCGGCTCTTTCGGATGAGATCCGAGGTCCGGTGTTGATTGGTGCACGTCAAAGACCCCTTGAGAGGAGGTGGAAGTCTAAAAAAAGCACATGAATAATTAGCAAGCTTGCGTGGAACTGTTTTACGAGAAAATGGTAGTTTTTCATCGCATTTCTCAAATGGCTGGTGACTGAAAGCTTATTCCCGTAAAATAACACCAAACCCTATGATTAAGTGGGCTTGGCTGATGCAGCCTAATAGTCTATTGCAATGCAGCAAGAAGACCCCAAACAGGAAGTTCATGCTCGTCGGCAGTCATTTAGAAAGGAGCATCCATTCATGAAAAAAACACATCTGCTAACTTCAGTCTGCTAAGCTCCATATCATGCTCACAACCATTTCATGGAGCTTGAGACAATACAAATAAACATTCTGTTGATGCCATGCACATTGTTTAAGTACAGCATAACCTTCTTTGAGTGCATAAATATGTAGTGAGAAACACCGTAGGCTGATATCTAATGAAACTAAAGAGCTTATGATCTGGGTCCTATCATCAAAGTTGACTTAATGAGCTTAACCACCTCCCGTTTATATTCATAGCCTACGAGGTGTGTCCCAAAAGTAAGTGTACTGATTTTTTATTTAAGAGTATATAAGACGCACATGACATTACAACTTAGTACCTCCTTCGAAGTACGGCCCTTGGGAAGCCGCACAGTGGTTCCAACGTTTTTTCCACATGTCGTAGCAGTACTGGAAGGAAATCTTTTTCTGTTAGTGTTTAAAACCTCGGTTACACTCTTTTGAATGTTGTCCACAGTCCCGTAACGATGACTCTTCAACTTGGATTTCCACCCGGAGCTAGGTATGGGCTGTAAAGAGGTTGAATCATTCAATCGACTATCTTTCTCCATCACAGTTCTTACAACTTTCACATTTCTATCGGTTGTTGACGATGGTGGCCTTCCGTAACGAAGTTAGTCTTCAACATTTTCTCGGCCCTCTTTGAAAGCTTTGTGTCAGCTAAAAACCATATTTCTCGATAGTGGCATCTTCATAAGCTTTGGTTAGACCTATAGAGTTGAAACAAAGCTGCTGCGTATGTATTTTATACAAGACCACTGTATCTTTGATCGATTCCAATAGGATAAAGTGGACAAACAAATATCTGCAGGGAATAAGGAATCTTGAGCGGAAAAAGTAATGAGCTGTCCGGTGCAACCCACTGAGCTTTGGAGTTTGGACATTGTATGCAGTTTTTTTTTAAAGTAGCTAGATGTTTTTCTCGAATGCTCTTTTGTTATCATATATTGCGGTTTTTATTAGACGTTTTGTTTGTTCATGTGTTATCCATATTTATGCAGTTTGCCTTGAGAAAGATTTCCTCGATCATGTGCTGTCGCTGGACTTGATTCATTTTTCCTTACGAAATTGTTTTCTTATTTTAGTTGATCAGCGTCGGTCATCGCTTTTTTTCAACTGGTTGTTAATAGCCTGGTTTTAACCGCAAGTTTTTAATAGAATACGAACGACTATCCTTTGTACTTAGACCATTAATCAGAACCAGGGTTTGCTTCATCTTATTAGGCCTTAGGATTTGTTGAAAATTTATTAAGCACTTTAAAACTAATATTCGTTAGTTTTTTATTCGTCAACGCACAAATGATATCCTATCCGTGGTGCAACTCTTAATTATAGTCATCCGAGCACTAGTACTGGTGAACCAGACTAGAAAAATATGTGTACAATATCATATGCAATAATAGTTTTAATACAGTTACAAGTTTCTTAAATTTAAACAAAAATACTACAGCAAATATAGAAATAGGATGCCCTACTGTATTTTGTGATACGAGACTTTACTTATTGCTCTCGCCTTATCACATCATCCTGTTTCCTTCAAAACAATTAACGTGTATCCTGATTTTCCCCAATATTTTAGGCATTTTTAATCGTGAGCTGCTGTTTAAAATAACTACGAGGAAAGAAAAACAAACTCGACGAGGGTAAACAATTCTGATAAACCGAATGTAATTTTCGCTTTTACGCATCACGAAGTAGCTTTGGTTATTCAGCCACTTCGTGACTATGGCTATATTATAATAAACCATCGTTAGTAAACGTATATTAGAAAACACGATGTCGCT
>JAQGAE010004270.1:0-13066 GCA_034696685.1 Julus scandinavius
CATCACCATTGGATAGCGCCAGGGCACATTACTATTCACTCCTATTAGCAGAATTTTGATATCGGCCATCATTTAGACGCAAAAACCATAATATACAGACTTTTTATTCACCCTGTATACATGTAGCTATGTATACATAGCTACATACTTAGAAATATCATTTCTACTTGTATGTGGAACCATGTAAACTACGATGTTGCATGTCCAAACTTAAGCTTCTATTTGCTGAAGATTTTCAGTGTGCTAAAAAAATGTATGCAAAGCCTAATGCCTAGTTCACAATGCCTCGACCGACGTCGTCCGCCAGTCAAGGCGGAGCTTAATTTTTCGAAAAAAAACGTCACACATTTTGACGCCCGGCGCAGTCTGGTTCAAAATAGACCAACTGACGTCAAACGTCCAAACGCCTACTAGGTAAAGCGCTGTCAGATAAGCCATAGCCCCCAAAATATTTTGTGTCGCTAGGTGGCGATTCCATTTTCTATGGCGCATGCGCCATCTATTACGTAGTACAAATTTTTAATTGTTTGACCGTCAATGAAGTCCAAAGTTTGAATCTTTTTTAAACTTTTCGTTGTCTTTGGACCTGGCGGAAGTCGTCATAAACGCGTCATCAAGAGGTTGGCACGCATGCGCAGATCGAGTGACGGTCAGAAAAAGGCATTGTGGGTGCATTGTAAACAAGGCATTATGCCCCAAACACACTTACTGCACTTTCATGCGTTGCAGACGACAACGCCATCTGGCGAACAACGCACACAATTCGGTGTTGATGCACACTTGTGCCCTATTCTGACCAGACCTACTACGCTCGGAAAGTTGGCCTACGCGTCACAGCAGATGGCGCAACATCAGCAGATTGCCATTCCGTAAATTCCCACCAAACCATTCCGAAATAATTCCAAGAAACACCAAGAAATAATATCCGAAAACAAAAATTCTAGCGTCACTACGATAAACGAAATATAAATTTTCCGCAACCATTCATTATTTTTCGTATTTTGTATATTTATTAATTTTCTTCAATTATCGTCAGCTTTTTCATATAGTTTAATGTAATATATCTTCGAGATTTGAGTACACGTGTTTTTTCCTGCTCGATCCGCTGGATCGCCTGCTGACATATCAAAGTTATTTTTCCTTCAATATGGGCGTGGTTTCCGGGCGGTGGAATTGAACGATGACGTCATTGCGCATGCGCAGTGCGAACAATCCCGCATAGCGCGCACGAATCCGAGCATCTTCCATCTGTTGGCAAGAATGTGCATGCCTATAAACAATGTAAAATACGCAAATTCTTCAATTTTTAAATTCAATTGAAATAAAATATTGTTTTTAAATATAAAATTATATTTATTTTCAGAATTATTAAGACAGGTACACCTTGTGGTAATATTCACAAAAAGATAAGTGCATGCGTGCACATAGGCCTACGCTACACGAACGAAATAAATTGGGCCATTATTCTTTTATTTGCTTTGGCAATGTGAAAATGCATGCAAGGACATTAATTTATGTTATACTTGTAGATATTTTACCCTCCATTTTATGTTTTAGATGATATAATGCCGTTTTTGTGGCCTACTTTCGAGATTTTGCGAGTGCCATCATTTTTTTTGTTTGAAATGTGCGTTTGTATGTTTGGTGCCCCAAACACACTTAACGCACTTTCTTGCGTTGTAGACGAAAAAGCACAAAAAAGTGATGCACGCATGCGCACAGGAAACCACGTGTTTTTCTACTTCCGTGCATTTCTAGTCGACGTCGCCTGCACTTTTTCTTTGGCCTGCCAAACATACAAATGCACATTCCAAACAAAAAAAAATTGGCGGCACTCACAAAATCTCGACAGTAGGCCACAAAACAGCAATATATCATCTAAAACATAAAATGAAGGGTAAAATATTTACAAGTAAAACAAATTTATGTCCTTGCATGCATTTTCACATTGCTAAAGCAAATGCCAGAATAATGGCCCACTTTAATGCATTCGTGTACACGTAGGCCTATGTGCGCGAATGCACTTATCGTTTGTTATTAAAAACAATATTTTATTTCAATTGAATTTAAAAATTGAAGAATTTGCGTATTTTACATTGTTTATAGGCACGCACATTCTTTCTGTGTTCGGCAAGTTTGCATCGACAATGAATTGCGTGCGTTATTCGCCAGATGGCGTTTTCGCCTGCAACGCATGAAAGTGCAGCAAGTGTGTTTGGGGCATAGCAGGCCAAAGAAAAAATGCAGACGACATCGACTAGAAACGCATGAAAGTAGAAAACACGTGGTTTCCGGCATGAATGCGCTCATCACTTTTTTGTGCGTTTTCGTCTGCAACGCACGAAAATGGGGTAAGTGTGTTTGGGGCATAATTCGTTTGCTATGTATATGGACTACCGGATTTGTATACAGTGACGGACTTAAGGGAAAAGGTGCAGGGGCACCATTCAGGGCACATCTTTTGGCTGGGTACCGAGCTATAGAGGTAGTTTAGTGTTATGTTATCCGCCTGGCAATGTGGAGTCGGCTACCCTGACTGTGGTTTTTGCGGTTACCTACGGTTGTTTTTAGGCAAATGCCGGGATAGTTCTTCTAAAAATCGGCCACGACAGTGCTTTTTCCTCTCCTTATTCTTCCACTTTCTCTTTTATTCAACTTGTGTGAATTCAGGATATGAGAATATATCCTCGACATTGTTAAGGCCCTCTATCAACTTAGTTGTTTTTGGGCCTCTAAACTTTAACCAACCATCATATCTGGACAGAAGTGATATAAGGCCCATGCCGAATAAGAAAATTAGGATAATCCCATCCCCAAGCCATACAATTTCACTTTTCATGCAGTGCTGTTTTCATGGTATCGACAAAATGCATATACTACTTATCGCACTTTTTGCAATTATAGTGCAGAAAATTTTGAACTTTTACTGCTGACAAACAGGACTCTTATTAAACATTGCATTAATCGAGCTTAAATGCTGCACATTTAGTACAGTGTTACCCCAACCCCCTAACTTAAAAGGGTTGTCTGGCGTTAACACATCACTCGTTGATTTAAGGATTGCCTGGAGCGTATCTTCCTCCCGGAGGTGTTTTGGGTCGGCATCCCTAAGGTATCTGCAAACCCCGGTTCCCCAAACAGGCACTCACGCAAGTCATCTGGTCAGTTGCAACACAGTTTAATTATGTAGGGTATTGGCATTACACA
The DNA here is from genome assembly GCA_034696685.1 of Julus scandinavius. Taxonomy (NCBI): domain Eukaryota; kingdom Metazoa; phylum Arthropoda; class Diplopoda; order Julida; family Julidae; genus Julus; species Julus scandinavius. Next base: position 3,208 of record JAQGAE010004270.1, read on the forward strand.
CAGAGGGCCTAACTAACCTACTAAAACCTTTCCAAAACGAAACCAGTAGCCTTACCATCCTTGGTTGTCCTCTCCCTTTACTCCGGGGCACCGTCCTCCTTTCCTGGAACCTGGCCCTCAGGTCTTGCCGCCGCTCTCGGAGATGGCTCCCTCACTTAGCTCTTCCTCTCCTGGAGACTGGACATTTCTTGTCCCCACACTTCTTCGAGACCCCCAAGGCCTCTGCTGGCTCTGCTTCCCCAATTCTCCGGCTCTTCCTCCGACTCTGCCTCCAACTCTGCTTCAGACTGCTTCCGACTCTTCCTCCGACTCTGCTTCTCCAGCTCTCCCTTCGATTCTCCTTGTTGCTGGAGAGTCACTCCTTATATTCTGTTCCTTCTCCCATGTGACATGGCTCTCATCAGCTTTCACCGGAACCATATTTGGTCACACCAACTCGGATCTTAAGATGACGGGTCTGGGCCGGATAGTGTGGGTGACGAATGCTTTCTCGTGCTAAGTGCTTTTAGCCATTCACTCCAGGAGTTATAGCTGACAGGCCCATTAATGAATGCTCTGTTAATAGACACTAGATCATCCCTTTCCAAACACTTCATCCCCATGTGCCTCAAGCAGGACCATATATGGTTCCATCTTCTTGGTGCAGAGGCTGGCATGACTGGGCCAGACAACGTAGGTGGGAAATGCTCTTCCATCATAGTCTGAGTCCTGTATCTGTCGTTTAGCCTCTAGGTTGGAGTTGTTCCCCCAGTGGGGTACGTCTTCTGGTGTTTAATTGGTATATTTTGGGAGCACGTAGCGTTCAGTGGGCGCGAACCGCTGATGCTGTGCCCATCCTAACATGGGCAACTATACCCTTTTTTGTGGGCACCTTAGTGACTAACTATGTCTAGGCCTGTCCCTTGGAGAATCAATCAGTGATTTGGTAACAATCATCAACCAATCCTTAATAAACAGGCCTGATTATTACAACAGCAAATGTGCACATTTATTGTAGAAAATGTACTTTTGTTTTAGAAATATTTCGTTTATATCATAGTGGTACAGCATTAAGTGGGAAAAAATTTGTAAAGGAAAGAATGAAAAATGACAAAAAGAATCATGCATTTCACTACAAACATGACCAAATAATTTTTGCTGCACACTGCATTACCAAAAATCGAATAAAATAGACACATGTCACCATGCAGATTCTCCCAGACTAATTTCTTCCTTTAGGATTTAGCATGCATATGCTAGCCCGCTATGTGACCTTTATGCAATATCAAAATCAGGTCTTGCCGCCGCTCTCGGAGATGGCTCCCTCACTTAGCTCTTCCTCTCCTGGAGACTGGACATTTCTTGTCCCCACACTTCTTCGAGACCCCCAAGGCCTCTGCTGGCTCTGCTTCCCCAATTCTCCGGCTCTTCCTCCGACTCTGCCTCCAACTCTGCTTCAGACTGCTTCCGACTCTTCCTCCGACTCTGCTTCTCCAGCTCTCCCTTCGATTCTCCTTGTTGCTGGAGAGTCACTCCTTATATTCTGTTCCTTCTCCCATGTGACATGGCTCTCATCAGCTTTCACCGGAACCATATTTGGTCACACCAACTCGGATCTTAAGATGACGGGTCTGGGCCGGATAGTGTGGGTGACGAATGCTTTCTCGTGCTAAGTGCTTTTAGCCATTCACTCCAGGACGTCAGTATCCTTGATTACAGGATTAGTAACTATAAGAATAATTGTCTGATAAGTCTAATTTTGCAACCTAGTATAGTAGGCAAAAACGTATGATAACATTAATACAACTGTACCATCAATTTTCTGAATTTCAGTAGCAAATTAATGTTTTGTACAAAGATCACTTGCTTTAACGACTGCTTCTAAGTATCTAGGCATAGATTTCACTAAATTATTCATGATGTCTTAGGATAATCTGCTCCACTCTACTTGCAGTATCACCTTCAGACATTATTTTCCTGTAATTGCGCATTTTCGCATTTTTCTGTAACTTAAATGCCATAGAATCTCTTTGGAGTTAATGTCCAACCGCCTTTCTGTTCACTTAATAGTAATCCTAGCTGTATGCTAAAGATTGTTCGACTACTGGTTTATAAAACACTCCTCCAGCTCTAATTTCATTGCAAATTTCATCAATTTAACGTGCACATTGTTTAATAATGATTTCCAACGCCAATGTATCCCATGCAGCCTCAAACCATGTAACTGCCACCTAAATGTTTCACTGTCTTGAGTATTTCTCCAGAATTCCAATGGTTTGTCCTTATAATTGTTGGCTAACTAAAGGCATTTTTTCCTATTTTCTTCACTGATAAACGGTTTTCATCTTGACCATTGTTAAGAAATGCACATTTATGCATATTTCTAAATTGGTGGTGGTGTGACAACATTCCTTGATGTTGACATACGGTGTGCTGCTATGTTCTTTGCAGACTTAATTGTAATTTTCAAGTCACATGTCACAACCTAGAGTTTTTCTAACACATTTAGTTTGCAAGCTCACCCAATGGGGAATCGGGGGAGAGTCGCTTTGGAAATTTCAATAGGGCCCCCTATTTTTATTGCAAATTATGAATCTGCACTTAAAACAAAATAAGTTTTGTCTGTCTAAAACATTATTTTGGATCATCTTAGATGTCACTGTAATCGATGAAACTAAAAATTTTGAGAAATTTGCTTTAGAAAAAAAAGATTCCAAATAACAGTGTTTTTCAATTTAGTAGGGCAATAATTACAAAGAATAACCTTCAACACTCCCTTTTATTAAGAGGTGAAAGAAAATTTAAAATTTAAATAAATCTAAATTTTTTACAATGTTAATCATAACATATTAAAACAAAACAAGGAATACAACTTGTATTCATCATGTGAGAACAATTAATAAATAATGAACAGAATAAATCAACAGAAACCAAAGTTAGTTTAAAAATGTTTGAAATGGTGTTTCTGTATTTGGATGCACTTATTAATCCATTTAATAAAACATCGTTTGACCTCCCGCACTTCATCGATATCAATACTGGCACATGCAGCAATAATATGACGCAGTTGTTGGCACTTCACCATAACAAATATCTTGTGACGACACATTTTAAGAAAGAAAATTAACAAGCTGGGACCTTCGTTAATGGGGAATCCATAAGCATTCATAGTTTTCCAAGACTTGGAAAAGGGAAATTTTTCCTACACGAAACCAATATTCAAATTATGTGCCATTTTCACGCACTAGGCGTCAATCGCGCCATAACCATAAAAGGGAATAAAATTGGGTTTGAGTTTTCAACTTTTTTTTATTACGTAAAAGCAAACAAACACCTTAGGTTTGTTTGCATTCCCATTGTCTCCTCCTTGAACCACTGACAATCAGGTGATACTACCTGAGGCTCATTGGATATTTCCAGCCTTGTTATCATTGGATGACCCTGGGTATATAAGGAGGAATACAATCAAAAATAAGAGAGGGAGACTACAGCTAAACTATATTCGCTCGGTGGGAACACGAGACTTAATTCTAAAAATATTCACATTCCTGAAATTCTATGTGAGGGCTTAAATTCATCCTATGATTTGTTGTCATGTTATTAATCGTTTCATATTTCTCTGCCTTGTAAATAGTTGTTTAAGCAAACATGAATAAATCCTCACTGTGCTATTGCACTTTACCCTCTCGTCTCGATTAAGTCTCTAAGAGGATTCAAGCCTTTCATGGTTCCTGAATCGCCATTAGTCTACTCGAGAACTAAGTAGTTCACCAACCTCTCTCATACAGTCCTTCGGGAGTCCTCACTTATGAAACGTGCACCTTGGTCTTCTTCAAGAGTAGACCCGAGCCTAGAAGTGTAAGTATGGATCATCATGTAGCATACTCCTCACATGCATTCTGCACATTTTGTTGACACTCGCCAAAAATTAATATCATGTCTACTTTGTCCGAAACTGTGTAAGCCATTCACTTTTTTCAATAGCTTGCAGTGCAATGTAAAACAACAAACAACCAGGCTCACAATGTCTTCTTGTGCATTAATTACCAATTGATGGTCTTTATGGTTATAGCAATTAACATTGCATCTGCAGCTACCACTATTGACCTATTCTCAGTCGTATCTCAGCTATTGCTGATAGCACATCTGTCGCTGTCGTCGCAACTACCGTTGCCTATGCAACTACTGCTGCGGCCGCAGCCACTGCTGCTCCCGCTTCTACTGCACATCTGTTAGCTTCTCTGCAGTGGTATCTTCCGCTCCTCATCACATCGGCTCAGGCAGGAACAAGCCTAACGAAATCCTTATGGAGGCCAGGGAGGAAATCTCAACAGAGGCTAAGGGCAATCCTTTGGAAGCCCTCACATTTCCCCTATCATTGGCGACACTGTTACTGCATAAAAATGTAAAGGTGTAAGGTCCATTTAAACGAGCAGGCCAGGAAGCAGGACCGCCACAGCCAATCCACTGATTAGGAAAATGATTATATAAGGCCAATTTTGTCATACGTGCATATTGAGCTGGAAAACCATCTTGCTGTTACTACATACTCATCCATTGTTCAAAAGGTATGCTAACAAGCAAATTAGGTAAACTTATGTCTAAAAAGTGGACATGCTTCTAACCATTTAACATATCATCTATGAAATGCGGTTCAATAATGCTACCATTTTGAATTCAACACCACCTACACGCAGCCATAATGGATTGTCCACTGCCCAGAATTGCATGTTATGCTTCTTTATTGGAACATGGCTTGTATATGTAGCTTCATCACTAAACAAAGTCAATGAAACAAACCTGGGGTTTTAAATTTGATGTTGGGTCCAATGACAAAATGCAGCACGGTTTTGAAATCATCACCATGGATTTCTTGATGTAGTGAAGCATGATAGTGATGTAATCTGTGACGTTTCAAAATTCAGAAAATAGTAGATTTGGAAATTCCTGTTTCATGAGCCATTTGTCTGGTGCTGATGCTTGGATTCTGGGCAATAGCTGTTAACACATCGATTTCAGCATTATTGGTCATTGCAGTTGGATCGATGTTTCACTCTTGTTTTAATACTTCCTGTTTGAGTAAAAATGTTTACTACTCTTTGAAGTGTCGAAATGCTTGGATGATTTATATCCAAAAATCATGTATCATACTCCTCACATGCATTCTGCACATTTTGTTGACACTCGCCAAAAATTAATATCATGTCTACTTTGTCCGAAACTGTGTAACCATTCACTTTTTTCAATAGCTTGCAGTGCGATGTAAAACAACAAACAACCAGGCTCACAATGTCTTCTTGTGTATTAATTACCAATTGATAAATACTTTTATACCTTTTAAATCACTCAATTTAAAATAATTTGCATACATTCCATAACCATTCGTATAAACGAAATTTCTCAAAATTTCTAGTTTCATCGATTACGGTGACATCTAAGATGATCCAAAAAATGTTTTTGACAAAACTTATTTTGTTTTTAAGCACAATTCATAATTTGAAAAAAAAATTGGGGCTCTATTGAAAATTTCAAAGAGAACCCCCTAATTCCCATTGGGGGACTGGGGTCCCTTCATTTTCAATTACATTAAAAGGCAAGTTGATATTATTAAGCTTGCATTTATATAAACTTTATGATTTACTATTTGTTCTAAAAGATATTAGAAAAATTGTGATAAATGGACCATCCGGTATAAACAGTAGTCATGCACAGAACCAACAGACAGATCTTTGCAACAAAATAATTTTGTGATCATCAACTAATCTGTAAACATTACAAAACTAAAAATGCGTAACAAAGAAATTACAGATCTGGTAATTAAATGTCATAAAGAAGGCCAAGGTTACAAGACTGTTGGAAAATGTTTGAACTTGCCAGCATCCACTGTGCAAAATATAAAGTATATGGTGTCACTGTCAGTCTTCCTCGACAGGAAAACCCTCTGTCTGTTAATGAGCGTACGGCCAAAATATTGCAAAATGCAGCTTTGAAAGACAAGAAACTATCATCAAAAGCATTGCAATTACAACAGATCTAGCAGCTAGAATACATGCCAGTGAATCATCAAAAACAGTTCGCAGGTGTCTAAACTCATTCATTGTAAAAAGACGTGTTTCGAGAAAGAATCTATATTAAAGCCTGTGCACACAAAATCCCAGATAATGTTTGCTAAAAATATGTTAGAGCAACCTACTGGTTGTTGTTGTTGGTTGGTGTTTAAGGATCCAAAGGCAACTTAGAGCATCCTGCCGGATATTTAGACAGGACACTGGTCAGATAAAACAAAATAAACCTGTTTGACAGGGATGGGTGCCAGTATGTGTGGAGATTTACATATGTTGAGTTGCATGACTATTTCAACACCCCCATGGTGAAACTGAAGGTGTACTCCAAGGGGACCCATTAAGCCCTCTCCTTTTCATTATAATTTTCTACGACCTCTTCACATTGCTCCCTTGTGCTGTGCTAGGAGCTGCCCAATCAGTGGCAAACTTGCTCACTGTCTGCTTTTTGCAGATGACATCTTGCTTCTGGCTCCAGGATGCAGTGCTATTAGAGCTCTCCTTCTAGAAATGAAAAAATATCTCAAACTCAACAATCTTAAAATTAATTGTACCAAGTCTAAATTCATTATTTTTTCTCCAAGAAAATTACGCTCTTTGAAAAATATTTTCAAATGGAATAAAACCTTCTTGGAGAGAGTCCTATCCTGGACATATCTGGGGTTACGTTTGACATCGAAAAGTTCATTCAGGGACCATTTGTCTGCCCTTAAAATAAAATTTAACATTACATCCAAAATCATGTACAGTGGAACCTCGATTTACGAACGTTAATTCAATTTACCAACGGGACAAAACCCTGTGTGCTACCAAAAAAGTGCAAAGTTTTAGTGAATATGGCATTAAGAAGAATCACAAACGTATTAGTGTTGATTTAAAAAAGGAAATTATTGCTAAACATGAAAGTTGTAATTGCGTTTTGGATCTTACCAAGGAGTACAACATGGCGAAAAAACAACACAAAATTGATTAAAATATCTTATATATTGGACAGAATCGTCGATAAGGGAGAATTAAGAGGAAAGGGCAGTGTTGAGCAAACGAGGACATTTTTCGGATCCCCTTAGTACAAAAGCCGTTCGTTTCCAGGTCAGAATCCGGCGCTAATTCTTGTGCACTGTGTCATTCAAATGCTAATAAATTTAATTCCACACATAATACTTTATTATTTCCACATATAAAACCATACCATGTTTAAAAAAATTAGACAAGGAACGCATTATTTGGATTTACATTGATTGCAATGGGGAAAATTTATTCGAATTCCGAACTTTTCCATTTACGAACGGGGTCATGGAACAGATTAAGTTCGTAAATCGAGGTTTCACTGCATGTATATATACTTTTCTGATGAAAATAAGACAACCACATCCAAACACATTAAACTCTTCAAAACAACTACAGAACCCATTCTAACATACAATTCAGTCTTTTGGGCCTGGACAGAGCCAATCTTCCTAAATATTTTCCAGGAACAATTCTTCAGGAGGGTGTTATCTTCATCCCAATACACCAGCCTACCCAATATGCTCTAAGTTGGGAATCCTCCCTACCAATATGGCCATACTAATCATTACTTTTAATCACTGCGCCACAGTTGCATCGAATGCTAATCCACATCTAGCTAATTGTCTTTTCCTCTATTGGCTGGACCTTCCTCCTACATGATCAAAGCTCTTATGAATTTCCATTTATCAACTCCTCTTACCCTCACTACCTAGAGACCACCTTTCCTTATCAACTGTGAGACCCGGAATGCAGTGGAAGTCTTGAAAGTGTTCGGAAATCTGAAATTGTGGTCCCCGAAGTCGGAGAACAGAGTGAGTCTCAAAAGGAGAGGTTTAATTAAAGCATTTAATATTTGGGTGCTTGCCCGAACGTACAGGATAGCCCGTCTGCTAAGTGACAGGTAATCCACGCAAAATAAGGGTTAGTTATACAAACAAGTCATTCGCATACGACCCGTGGGTATGATGATGCCTAAATCGGAAACATGCAAGCACGAGAAAGATTATGGGAATGTTCTTCGAACCGTCGACTGGAACCGTATCACGGACTTTCCCGCACCGCGAGAGCGCACAGTCTTCTATGGCTTTCGTGGTTTAACACTTATCCGGGGTCGGTTGTTTTCTACTGCAGCGAGCAGATGTATGCCTGTCCAAGAGAGGACGGCTGTCCTGTGGATCGAGCACGCCAGCCGAGAAACGCGGGGCGGTGCCTAAGAGGCGAACAAAATTCGCTATAGGAGGCACTTGAGACGACGGGTAGGCACGACGACTTGTAGATGGGGCAGGCATCAAGTTGGCTCTCTAAAAGTGGAAGTTGTCCACGAGTCACGATCGGAAGTAGTGCCGAAGCAATCGACCACACGGTAAGATGAGTAGGAGACAGATAATGTCATGCAGAAAACTTACACCGGTCGACGTCCAGGCGCAATCAACAGTACGGTAGGTTGAGTATGAGGCAGTCAATGACATGCAGAAAACTTACAGTAAGTCGAAGTCCAACATGAGGCGATCGTCAGATTGAAGTGGGTTGCAGCAAAGAGGCAAACCTTAACGTCGAGGCAAGTCCAGAGAGAGAGCTCCAAAGGGCTCACGTGAACAAAGGGGCACTTGTCCAAGGCGTCGGTCGGCCACAACTTCAGAGGACCCAGGGTATCATTTTTCCCTTCTTTTTCTTTGAAAATAAAGACCCAGTCTAGGTCCACACTGGAGTCCAACCGATCTCACACGGAGCTCGAACCAAAACTGACCAAAATTTTCGTTTTTCCCCAACAGGAAAATTTTTAGGAATGTCGTTCAAACTTAATTAAGTTTAAGAATGTGGTTTTTTGGTTCACCAGTCGGGTGGTCAAAGTTTACGAAAATTCCGTAAGCCGAAAGGAAAAGAAAAAGGTTGCGTCAGTGGCATTAATTTTTAAAATTTTAAATAAAGGAATGCGTCGGGACGAGCAAAGGTCAATGTTTAAGCGCGCGCCAATTTGGTTAGTAAGGTCTCACATCAACATTTATGTCTTAAATTTCACTTGTTAGATCCCTAACTATAGCAACAACTATAACAGCCCATGCACTAAGTATTTCTGACAAGATAATTTAACTGCCTCGAACTGCCATTACAAAATATATAACTTATCCCCACAATCCCTCTAGCCATTTTTCGAATTACCCATACCTTTCTATCTAAAAAAAATTATTTTCCAGCTAAGAACTAGCAGTACCTTTATTCTTACAAAACAAGGGCTGTTAAAACTTTCCCCTAGTAATACATGTACATTTTGCATTGCATACACCCTTGACTGGCCCCACTTGCTAACAACATATATAACCCAACCCACCTATTTTTAACATTAGCGCAAACATTAACACTCAAACAATCTCTCTAGACCGATCTTTTAAAACCAAACATTCCACTGCTATGGCTTCCCCAAGTAGCACACTTTGGTGAAATACACGTAAAAATTACGTAATTTTTACCATTGCTATTTGCTGAAATTTACGTTATTAAGAAACGTAAAATTTCATGTGATAAGTGTCCAGCTAACGTCACGTTATTTTTTTTACCTTAATTTAAGCATTACATTTAACCATATTTCCACTTTTTTTTTACCAATTTCGCAATTGTTTTAACCATATATTCACGTATTTTCCACCATGTTTTCGCCCTTTTTTACCATATTTCCACCCTTTTTCCACCAATGTAAAAGCCATGTTTTATCATTAAAACTCACCATTTCCTACTTTTTTCTTGGTCTTCGACGTACAGCCAAGGAGGAATCCACCTACTTTTCATGCAATGATTAATAAAAAAACGAATAT
>JAQGAE010004271.1:0-13065 GCA_034696685.1 Julus scandinavius
CCAGGTGATCACCCAACCTCTTGACCACTTGTACACTAAAATTGACCAGGTGATCACCCAACGTCTTGACCACTTATACACTTAATTGACCAGGTGATCACCCAACCCCTTGACCACTTGTACACTTAACTGACCAGGTGATCACCCAACCTCTTGACCACTTGTACACTTATCTGACCAGGTGATCACCCAACCTCTTGACCACTTGAACACTTAATTGACCAGGTGATCACCCAACCCCTTGACCACTTGAACACTAAAATTGACCAGGTGATCACCCAACCCCTTGATCAATTGACCAGGTGATCACCCAACCCCTTGACCACTTGATCAATTGAACACTTATATGACCAGGTGATCACCCAACCCCTTGGCCACTTGATCAATTGAACACTTATATGACCAGGTGATCACCCAACCCCTTGACCACTTGAACACTAAAATTGACCAGGTGATCACCCAACCCCTTGACCACTTGATCAATTGACCACTTAATTGACCAGGTGATCAACCAACCCCTTGACCAATTGAACACTTAATTGACCAGGTGATCACCCAACTCCTTGACCACTTGATCAATTGAACACTTAATTGACCAGGTGATCACCCAACCCCTTGACCATTTGTACACTAAAATTGACCAGGTGATCACCCAACCCCTTGACCACTTGAACACTAAAATTGACCAGGTGATCACCCAACCCCTTGACCACTTGAACACTTAATTGACCAGGTGATCACCCAACCCCTTGACCACTTGAACACTTAATTGACCAGGTGATCACCCAACCTCTTGACCACTTGTACACTAAAATTGACCAGGTGATCACCCAACCCCTTGACCACCTGATCGAGTGACTTGTTGACCGCTTAAATTGTAAACCAAATTGATCACTTGATGATTACTTACTGTAACTACTCGTCAACCACACGATCTGTTGATCACTTAACCACACTGATTATTCTGTCACCCGCTTGATCACTCTACAACATTCGATTAGTTAAACACTTTTGAAAATTCGTATAAAAAGTGATCGTAAACTCACCACGAACAACACGGTTTCAAGTAGGCCTAAACAAGGCTGGAAATCTTCATCACCCGATCACTTATCCCGCGTACGAATGATCACATTGATCGTGCCACTCTTTAGTCACCCCGTTAGCACCATTTTTCGTAACCACGGTTAAACCAAACGTTCGAAAAAAATCACTTTTACTGTTCGTAAACTTTTCTGATTACTCCGTTTTGAAAAAATAAATAAATAAAAATAAACCCAATAGAACACGATTGAGTAATGGAACGCGGGTCGCGTGGGCACGTGGCAAATTATGGAATGAAGAGTCACGTGCTCTCAAGATTAATTACCCATAAGGCAACGTTCGTAAACAATTGCCTCATCGAGGTATATAGAGAATGACCCTCGTGACGTCACAGTTGCCCTTTTACACGTGTATATAGTGAACAGAGATTGCAAAAAACACTTCTTTTTAAGAGGATTTTCAATGATTTTCAAGGGTTTTCAAGGATCAGCTTGATTTGGGATTTTCATGGGTTTTTTCAGGATTTTTTGTGAGTTTTTCACGAGTTTCCATGATGATTTCATTTTGCAAGTTTTTCAAGGGTTTTCAAGGATCAACTTAGTTTTTTTTTAATGTGTTTCCATTGAGTTTTCCACGAGTTTTGTTTGAGTTTCTTATGTTTTTTTAAAAGTTTTTCAAGGGTGTCTAAAGAACGACAAGCTCTGGGATTTTCAAGGGTTTTCAAGATGATTTTCAAGTTTCTTATGAATTTTTCAAGGGTCTCTTTCAGATTTTCACTAGGTTTCCTAGCGAAACCTAATGAAAATCTGTTAGAGACCCTTGAAAAACTCATAAGAAACTTGAAAATCATCTTGAAAACCCTCGATTTTTTGTGAGTTTTCCACGAGTTTCCATGATGATTTCATTTTGCAAGTTTTTCAAGGGTTTTCAAGGATCAACTTAGTTTTTTTTAATGTGTTTCCATTGAGTTTTCCACGAGTTTTGTTTGAAAATCCCGGAGCTTGTCGTTCTTTAGACACCCTTGAAAAACTTTTAAAAAAACATTAGAAACTCAATCAAAACTCGTGGAAAACTCAATGGAAACACATTAAAAAAAAACTAAGTTGATCCTTGAAAACCCTTGAAAAACTTGCAAAATGAAATCATGTGGAAAACTCACAACAAATCCTGAAAAAACCCATGAAAATCCCTCGATTACATCGATTACCAATCGATGAATTCCTTACATTGTGTTTCAAGGCCTGAAGTTTTAAACTTTTTTTTTACTTTCAAGGGTTTTGAAAGAGTACTTCCGGTACATTCCGTTGTTTGGATCGTTACTAGAATGTATTCAATGTACTCAATTACTTAAAAATGTACTTATTTTATAAACAGCAGGTTACTCATTTTCGCTACTCGAAAGTATTCAATTACTTAGTTAAAAGTATTTCTACTCGTACTCGATTACATCCGTACTCATAATTTCAGATAACTTTATTGAGTACATTTTATGATTACGAGTACATTTTGCACTTGAATTACTCTTTTCCTCGTTACTCAAATCCATTCAGTGTACTCAATTACTTAAAAGTACATTCAAATAGTTCAAAAAGTTTCAGATAGCTTTAATGAGTAGTACATGAATTACTTTTTTCCTTACATGAATTACATTTGGTACTCGATTTACTCATTTCCTCGTTACTCAAATTCCTTGACTGTTTCAGGTGTGGTTCCAGAACCGTCGTGCCAAGTGGCGCAAGAAGGAGAACACGAAAAAGGGGCCCGGAAGACCCGCCCACAACGCGCATCCTCAGACGTGCAGCGGAGAACCCATTCCTCCCGAGGAACTGGAGAGGAAGGAAAGGATGCGCAGGGAGAAAAAGTTGAGGAAACAACTGGAGAAACACAGGGAAAAACTCCTACAAAAAGGAATCGCAGTCGACGTGGACACCCTCAAGAGGGAGCTGCACAACAGCAACGGCGTCTGGAAGGACGTGCAACAAAAGCTCAAAGACAGGCAACAACAACAACATGCTCCTCCTCGTGGACAGGAACAGGAAGAGGAGGAGGAGGAGGAGGAGGAGGAAGAGGAAGAGGATGACAACTCCTCTTCTTCTTCCTCTTGTGCCAGCAGAGCTTCAATGTCCTCGGATGAGGAAAAAGGAAGGACGCGAGGAAGCAACAATCCATTCAGCATAGAACGGATCCTCAGCGACCGTGTTCCGAGGAAGGCGACGGTGGCGCCTCTGGTGGAGGACACATGATCATCGATTGTGGCGGCCATCTTGGACGATTGTGGCGGCCATCTTGGGCAACCTGCGTAGCGATCGTATTTCATCGATTGTAAGACGCGTCTTACGGTCGGTACGCACCAGCGACACATTCAGACACGAGAAACATACAAATAAAGCCTCGGTGTGTCCAGAAGTGTTTGTGAAACAATGTGTCGAAAACTGCCATTTTGAGGTTTCGATCGCTCGAGAGGCGGTCCGGATCAAAGGAAAACATGTGTCGGAATGTTTCCTGCTAAGGCGCTTTTGCCAAGGACTCCACATGATGGCGTAGTGCATTGTCGACAGCATGAAATACAGACGGTGACAAAAGCGCCGTACCAGCCAATATGAAGCTCCGCCTTGTTTCAAGAAATGTGTCTTAGGTGCGTACACTCGGGTTTTCCCCCGGGTTTTTTTTTTACACACCTTTGTGACACATGCTTCGAAAAACAAGCTAGAAACTTTGTTTCAGCGTTTTTTGTGTTTTGTTTCTGCGTATGTTTCGTCTGGTGCGTATCGACCTTTGGAATTGATGAACTAGGGTACGTGTATCGCGATGGAACGGCGGCCATCTTGGAGAACCATGGCTATCGTATTTTGAACGTCGGCCATCTTGGGAAACGCGGTGTTTCACATGCTTAGGAGTCGTCCACGAAGAACATGGTTTATGGACGACCCTTACATACGTAACGCGCGCCATTTGTATATTTTGTAAGTACGGACAATTCAACACAGGTCAATTGCCCAATTCAAGATGGCGGCTTCGAGGGCTGTCCGAAAAAATCCATCCAGGATTTCAACGTACGCGTATTAATGTCTCAGTTAAATTTAACCGTCGATTAAAAATTGAAAAAATGTGCCATTTAATGAATAGCCCTCTTTCTCTCCATTTTTAATAAAATTTCATAAAATCTTACGTGTTATAGACGTGTATTTATTACGGCGTTCTCTTTACGGACGACCCTCTCCAAGGATCGGTCATAAATTAATGTCGTGCAATTTAAATTGGATACAGACGAAAAATATAGCAAAAAAAAACAAAAGATAAATCACGTGTCGAGACAAAAGAAGGAATTTTCATTAAAAACAAAAAATATAAATAATAGCGATAAATAAAACTAGCCATATCTGGACATATCTACATCCTGTTACAGAGCGGTCACAAAAAAGGAACCTTTTCATAAATTCGCAACTTTTGTTTTTGTAATCGAAATCCAAGTTTGCACAAATATAGGCAACAAGCATACAAACAAAACAGCTATTTCAATTTGTACTCAACGTGTCCTCCGTTCGCTGCAACAGATGGGCAGTCGGGCAGTTGACGAGTCGATTACAATTTGATCGAGTTCATCCCGAGTAGCCGGAATACGGTGTCTTAACTCTTAAACAACGCGAATCTGTTTTCGATACACTTTTTGCACCAAATTCGCCCAGATTGAATAATTAATGGGGCTATTAGGGCTATTAGGTGACCAACGGGCAAGTGGTATTAAAACTGAAGTCTCTCGATGGACAAGTTGAACAGTTTCTAGAGCGGTCTGTGCCGATGTAACATCTTGCCGGAACATCGAACAAGTCCGAAAATAATGCGGGGGGGAATTTGTTGCAAAAAGTGTAGCGAACAAAGATTTGTGATGTCAAGGAGCTAAGACGCCGAATTCCGGCCACTCGGGATAAACTCGATCAAATGTTAATCGACTCGTCAATTGCCCGATGGCGCTAGTGTTGCAGCGGATGGAGGACACTGAGTACAAATTGAAATAGCTGTTTTCTTTCTACGTTTGTTGATTAGGTTTTTGAAAAATTGGATTTACTTTGATTAAAAAACAAAAAAGTTAAAAATTTATGAAAAAGGTTACCCATCACCACGTAGACTTCCTTAAGCAGAAAAGAAATAAAGAGTAAATAAATGCAGTGATGGGCTCTTTAATCGTTTCATGTGGAATACAACAGCTGACTCAGAACTTGCACAGACCAGAGGAATCCGACTGTCCAATTAAAACAAAGCATTGCGATAGCTGCTGGTTGGTGTTGACACAATGTGGTTTCTTCCCAGTGCTCTGAATGTCAAGGTGAAGAAATTAGGGCATCAGAACTTGATTTTGGCTCCACTCCTGAATATCACAAAACACCCGGTATTAAGAACCTGAAATTCACAGCCTTATCTAAATAAACTCCAATATTGTATTGACTTTATAATAAATAAACAGCCCAGAAATGAAGGGGAGCTAAATGTATGGTTTTCATTTTTGTTTCACCCCTGTAGATGAATAGTAGAATGCCATAAATTCGCCTATAAATGTATAAATGAAGGGGGGCTTGGAGAGATGTAGGAATGGGCAGAAGCCTCGACCCCATTTTTGTCATTTCGATCAAAAATTGAAACGAATCTCATTTTAAAAAAAAGGGAGCAAAAATTTCCCTCTTTCCAGAATAATATAATAGGATAAAAGTAGATTTATGATCCGAGTGTGCGCAAAAACATGTTCAAAACGACGTTTTAGGCAAAAACATTGGCAGACAAAATGCACAAAACGACCATTTCAAAAGAGACATTCTAAATATATTGCGCAAAAATATATTTATATTTACGAGCCCTTTGCGTTAAGAAACCAGGAAAACGATCCCGTTGAAAAATTGAAAAATACTCGACTAAAATTGTTCCCTCATATAGAAGTAATTCATCTATGGTAAACAATCTGCAAAAATTGAAGATTGAAAAAAAAACATATTGAAAAACTCAAAATATTTAAAAATGTTGACACGAATTTAAAAATTAAATTAAGCGAAAAATAATACGCGATCAAAATACAGAAAAGTTGCAATACTTGAAAACAAATTTGAGCACGTGTAACACACTTGAAAATATTTTAAAAAAAGTTGTGATAGTTGAATTAAGGAAAGATATTGAAAAGTTATGATATCAATAAATTTAAAAATGTAGAAAATTTGAAATTTGGAAGTTAAAATATTTTAAAAATTAATTTGCGGAAAACTTTTGTTCAAATACTGAAAAATTAAAAAAAGCTGAAATATTGAAAAGTTACAACATTCAACAATTGCAATATTTAAAAAAAAATAATTGCTTGCGATATTATAATACTTAAAACATTGACAAAATAAAAGTTTAGATAGTTGAATTAATAGAAATATTGAAAAATTTCAATATAAAAAAATTTGGAATATTTAAAAATTTAAGTTTTAATACTGACAAATAGCGATATTAAAAAAAATGAAAAATCGAGGCAACATCAGACAAGTTCACAAATTTAACAACAGAAATTTGCAGAAAAAATTTAAAATATTTTCAAAATTTACGGTCTACCAATTCTCATGCGGAATCGCTCCATCATTTTTCTAGACTAGCATTTCGTTAAGTTCTTCCAAAAATTAAAATTAATGTCTTAACTTTCAGCATCATTTTTAAAATGAAAAAAGACAAATTGTATAAAGTGTGAAAAACGACAACTTTGTGGTTGTGTAAAACCTTGTTTTCATTAGTAAAACATAGCAGGTGTTCAGTTTCTTCAAGCCTTAAGGCAGTTAAAGGATGATGACCTTGATCAGTAGCAAAAAGAATGCAGCAGTTAGGGGCCAAGAGGAAGTGAAAGGTGAGTAGGTCTACCCAAAAAGGGGGACCATTGTTGCAAAGTAAATAACTTTCACAATCAACTATAGATTAGATCTTGTGAAGTAAACACTTGACAAGTGTACTGTGGAACCAGTTGGTGCAGGAACATTTTATGCTTTTAGAGAGGTTATTCATTTACACAGAATGCACTTAGATAGGTACAACTGTACCTGGAGACGTGCTGTGAAAATAAACTGTTCGTGAAACTTAACATCCGTCCCGTTACTTAACGGAGGTTTAAGGGCCCTATACGTTCCGTTGACCGTGGCCTATGTTCGGAACTGAGTCTACGCTTCCCCCATTCTAGTTTTTTCCATTTTTCCTCCATAGGAAGATACAATTATATTATGTAAATGTCTCGCTAATAAAATTATATCTTTCTACGTTGAACCGTATCTAAGGCCCAAAATTTCATAAAAGGTCCTAAAAATGCAAATGGAAAAAAAAGGAGAAGCGGAAAAGCGGCACGGGTCTCTACGAAATTTAACGATTTCATTTTTCTATATTTCACATTTTTACGATCATTTCGCTTTCGCATGCATGAAATACGAGCGTATTATCGAAGCGTGCAAAATTAAACTTTCAATCTTTGAAAAACCGCAGTTTTCGATTCGACAAAACTAAATCTATTTTCAACAAATTCAATTCGGAAAAGAGTCCTTCTCTTTTGTCTTCCTACAAAAATGCCATATAACTTTTGTTTTTATGGCCCATTTGATAGGGACCCAATTTAAAATGGCAAAAATTTGAAATTTGGGAACTTATTATTAATTCAAAAAGACTACCAAGATGTCCTTGTAGTCCTAAGTTTAACTCCAAGCAGCCTGAGTCCCTTGATAGAATAATTATTTAGGACTATATATATATATTTAGGCCAATTATTTCCTATATATGATCAGCTAAGTTGAAAATGTAGCCAAAGCTAGTTATTTTCTTCTAAAACTAAATAATAGTTATCTAAGAGCCCCAATTGATGAGGGCCCTAGGCTTAACAGTTAATCAGGCCCTCTTTATACAGGGTGTCCTATGAAAGTGACATGTGATCTGGCTTATATGGACCCCCTGTAAAATGAAAATCGATGATCTTGCATTTTTGGTAAAAGTATTTACCCCAAATCTTCCTCCTCCTCCTCCAATCCTCTTCCCCATCATCGTTTTTTTATATATTTTTGTCTGAATTTGCTGAATTTTTGTGTGTGCAAGAAAAGCCTTTTTATTGGGCCTAAAGTAGGCTTATACGAATTGTAGGGAGGCGTTGAATTGGTATTCTCTCATCGTTTTCATCCAACTTGGGCTTTTGCATTTGCATCTGTTTACCACCAAATCCCGCCATTTTCTCCTAACGGGCCAATAAAAACACACTTTTAGTCCTAAAGATTTAACAGAAGAAAAAAAAGGGTGGAAAGACTTCTTACGCTAGATGGCACCGCTGGACAGTTACAAATTTATACGAATTTAACTTACGTGCCCTAAAACCATCGCGGAACCTTGTATATTAACAAAAATTGAGCGTAACCCTAGTATAAAAATGCATACTTTTTGGAATGCAGGTTTTGTATATTTAATTTTGATCAAAATATAAATTACATAAAAGTCCATCACAAAAGTAAATGCATATCAAAACACAAAAATCCAATTTTTCTATTAAATTTTTTGCTATAAAATCTCTTGGATCCCTTGAAAATCTTCCCCCCACTTTAAAAACCACTGCCTTAACTTTAAAAAATAGATAAACCCGCTCAAATTGTACACAGTTGATACATTTCTAAAAATATATTAATAAAAAAACAAAACACTGAGTAAATACAGCTCATATCAAAAGTTTTCCAAACAACCTCTGTGTTATTAGAGATTGCCCCTTGATCAGGAGCAGTAAAAATAATATAAAAATAGGACATGTTTTGGAAATAATTTTCACTTTCATTTGTATTTTAAAAGATATAGAAAAGTCGAGGATTAGGTTAGTGTCATTTTTTCCATTAAGACATTCCTTAAGTGGACATTCCTCCTGGGTAGCAACATTTCAAGGTAGGTGATAAAGGCTTATCCCCTGGCATTGGTACTTAAAGACCTCTACACATTTGAACGTTTCGTTACGTTATGTTGCCTATGTTTCGCTATGCTATATGCTATGTTACGGAAACACCCTACACATTTCTATGTTGACTTTTTTCTGACATAAGCTTGCAGCGCCGCCTATTTCAGGATATTTCTCCGCATTCTTGCCCTCTTGCTCTTTCCGTGCTATTCTGCGCTCGGCGTCTGCTGTATGAGGTACATTTTGTATAAAATTTTATCTTTTTCTACTTGTGTACCGAGTGTAAATTAGAAGCCTAGAAGAAGTAGTGAAAGTTACACGATGCTGTTTAATAAATTTCATCTATCGTCCCATTGGTCGGAAAAATAGACCGTCTGCTTTTTTCATCTCTCTTCCCATCGGTCGGAATAGAAACTGTTTCTAATCTTTTGTTTCCTTATGTGTGTCGAAATCGTCTGCTGGTGACGTCAAAATAACAGAACATAACATAAGAAAAACGTTCAAATGTGTAGGGGCCTTAACCCTCATAAATGCAGAAATATGTCAACATTAAAAATCACCAAACCAACTCACTACCTTCTTCTGAAGTCCTTTTCTTTCTTAACTCTTGTTTGAACAAAGAAATTTAACTGATCTTATCAACAAAAGTAAATAAACCTGTCATCAAGGCAAACAAAAAATAAGAGAAAGCCATATTTACCTTCTAATCCAAGGTATAAATTTGTCTTAGTCACATAAACAAAAGATTTAACTATTCATAGGAAAAGTTATAGCTGAAGAGGATTTTTCTCACTTTTCATCTTCGAGAAACCGTTAATCCGATAAAATTATTATAATCGATGATTAGCTAACTAAGATCTAAAATTAACCAGGAATCATTAGTATTGGGACCCAAAGGTCTCTACCGCCCCTAACTTCTTCTCCCCTTCTCCTCTCCTCCTTTATCCCCTTTTTTTCTCACTTTTCATCTTCGACAAACCGTTAACCCGATAAAATTATTATAATCGATGATTAGCTAACTAAGATCTAAAATTAACCAGAAATCATTAGTATTAGGCCCAAAGGTCTCTACTGCCCCTAGCTTCTTCTCCCGTTCTCCTCTCCTCCTTTATCCCCTCTTTTTCTCACTTTTCATCTTCGACATACCGTTAACCCGATAAAATTATTATAATCGATGATTAGCTAACTAAGATCTAAAATTAACCAGGAATCATTAGTATTGGGACCCAAAGGTCTCTACTGCCCCTAACTTCTTCTCCCCTTCTCCTCTCCTCCTTTATCCCCTCTTTTTCACACTTTTCATCTTCAATAATCCTTAAACATTTTTTTCCGCGTTCGTCATCTGTTTTTCTCCATCACTTATTTTCCTCCTCTTTTTCTTCCTCCTCCTCTTCCTTTTCCTCCTCATCCTTCTCCATTTTTACTCCATTTCAATTCCAATCACTTCTTCTTCTTCTATTATATAGGTGGGTTTTTTTTGGTCTTTTTCTCTTCGATGTATCCAATCACGCGTTTCATATCATTTTCCTGGAAATATGGATTTGTCCACCCCCCATTTTTCCCCTCCTCCTCCTCCTCCTCCTCCTCCTCCTCCTTTTTTCTCCTTTCCCTCCGTGCCCTCCTCCAATTGGTCCTGGGAGTAATCCATTTTTTTCCCATCGTGCATCTGGGTGTCGGTAAGCCCAGTGCCAAAAATGTAATTCGGAAACCATAAAGCGCGTTCACACTTAAGGAATCCTAAGTGCCCCTTCCTTAAATAACACACTCCCAAATCAGGCATAGGTTAAGCGAGAGGAGGAAAAAGAGGAGGAGGAGGAGGAGGAAGAAAGGAGGAAGATAAAGAGGAGGGAAAAGAGATGAAGCGTCCTCTGGAGGCACCGCTGACATTCGTGCGAAGAGACTACGGATTGTATGGAACGCTACATGTTTCAGCCTTCCAAGTGTTCAAGAGTGGAACGTGTTGAGGATGACGAGGAAAAAAGGAAAAGGAAGAGGATGAAAAGGAGGGAAAAGAGATGAAGCGCCCTCTGGAGGCACCGCTGGAATTCGTGCGAAGAGGCTACGGAATGTATGGAACACCACATGTTTCAGCCTTCCAAGTGTTCAAGAGTGGAACGTGTTGAGGATGACGAGGAAAAAAGGAAAAGGAAGAGGATGAAAAGGAGGGAAAAGAGATGAAGCGTCCTCTGGAGGCACCGCTGGAATTCGTGCGAGACGGTTACGGAATGTATGTGACGCTACATGTTTCACCGTTCCAAGTGTTCTAGACAAGAACGTGTTGAGTAGGATGAAGAGGGAGGAAAAGGAGATGCTACCATCAAATTCATATTCATTTTTTAAACATGTTGAGTGCCAAGTGTTCTCAGAACACCAGTAGAACATGTTCGACGTTCTACGTGTTCTAGACTAGAACACTAAAGATTCAAGCACTTTTTCAAACACTGTATAGAACCTCATAAACACTCATTCAAGAACACACGTTCCACACTAGAACATCTTCCATGGGTCGTCCATAAAATCCTATGTCCCTCCACTATATATCCTCCCGAGGGTCTTCCATAAACGAGTGTCTATCCCTCCAAGAGTTACACAAAGGCATCTACCCCCCCCCCCCCAAGGGTCGTCCATAAACCGTCCATCTTTTTATATAAGTATCCATCAATCCGAGGGTGATCCACAAAATCTTCTACCCCCTGGGGGTCGTCCATTTAATACCAAACCCCTAAAGTATTTATCCATCCAAGGGTGGCTCATAAAATCAAACGTACCAGAGAGTAAAGGGGGATAGGGGTCATCCATAAAACAACGTACATCAAACATGTATATATAGATAATTCATGGAGGGCCTCCCATAAACGCATCTTTCCCCCTTCCCCCTCCAGCTCCACCATCAGACGTGTGTCTATTGGCCGGAGCGCCACCTCCTCCTCCTCCTGAGCCGCCGCATCAGCCGTTTTTATATCCCTTTCCCCCACCCACATATTCCTCCTCTTTGATATGGGGTTTTGATATGGGTGGTGAAATCCTTCCTAAAAGCCATTCAATTTTTGATGAGTCTCACTTTCTGCTACAAAAGCCTCACACGCACTTTATTATAAATTACCTCCGACGCCATTTGCAAAAGCGCCTCTTTTTTTATCCCTATCATTTCGTGTTTTCTCTTCATCGTCCAATAAATCGTAGATTTACCCCCCTTTTCCCCCCCCCCCCTCAACCCCTCCTCACTCCCCTGCATGCCGTGCGGAAAGAGAGAAATATTACGGACGTTGAGAGATGAAAAGAACGGCAGCAAAATGAAGGAAAAACCGCGATTTAGATATGGCCAGATAGGGTCTGATATGGCCGTATGCGGGTCGCGGAGGTACGGTCAAAAAGTCTCGCATATTCGTTTATTAGTCGAAAACCAGTTGTCGTACAAAAAAAACGAAATAGCCATTTCAAAGAGCTGGAAATTTTGGTTTTAGGTCCCTACATGGCGCCGCGATTCACGCTGAATTTCGAACACACCATCAAAAACAAAATGGCGCCTCACTCGAAAGCGTTCGCGCGACAGGAACGACGAAGTGTTATTCGGTTTTTCAGCGTTGAAATCCATGAAACCGAGTGAAATGTTAGGAGTTTGCGGTGACAAATGTGTTTCACGAAGTACGGTACAGAAAGTGGTGTTGAAACTTTTAAGAAAAGATGCCAAACTGTAACTGACAAAAAGGCTAGGAGCGAACTGGTGACTTCTTTTTTGCTCAATTATCTCCTCACCAATTTGAAACACAAAGTAATCCTTGCAACTAAATAATTGCAACGGGTTCTATTTTTAAGTGATTTTATTACCGAAAACCTCTGTTTGCATAGCCACCAACAGCTCTTGTGTAAACAAAAGTGGAAAAAAATCGCTAGTGGGTGCCTAACCAAACAGAAGTTCCCATTCTGCCCATGCCACAGGCCACGAGATCAACGTGTTTGGGTGAGGAAACATTGAAACATCCCTCATACAGCCCCAATACCTTTCACCGAGCGACTTCCGTCTCTTTAAGGCCCCTACACATTTGAACGTTTTTCTTATGTTATGCTATGTTATTTTGACGTCACTAGCAGACGACTTCGAC
>JAQGAE010004272.1:0-13064 GCA_034696685.1 Julus scandinavius
GTAAGGTACAAATGTCTGTAAAAATGCATATGTTCCTTTTAAAATGTGCATATGTCCTTTTGCTGTTTAGAGTGTAAATAGGGGTAAAACTACTTGTAGATGGTATCCTAACCTCGCAATTTCGGTCGATTGTTTCTGATTTATCGTTTGTTGACAGCAACGTCATGGATGGACCTAAAATTATTTATTTTCCCACCTTTAAAGCTCTGACAAGTTGCCAGTCTGAGCGAAAACCTGCTCAACTGATCAATAATTAGTGTTTCAAATTGAACAAGATGATAACAGAGATTTCTGACTTATTTTACACGCACACAAGTGACCCGCCCTAATTTAGGAATGTGGATGAAACGGGGCCAAAAATGGCTCACCGAAAAAAAAAAAAAAATTAAAATTTATTGTATGATATTTACAGACGTAGTTGAAAACGTCTGAGCCGGTAGCTTGCCATTTAAAAGAAATAAGGGCGATTACAAGGTATGAAAAAATACGAAATTTTTAAATTGTTAAAGGGTGCTTAAGTTAGACTTACTAGATGAAATTTCTCGTTCTGAAATACGAGCACATTACGTTGACTTTCATACCGGAAATTTCAGGCTTCACTATATCGCTTAAAATTGAATTCACTTGCATTGCTTATTCATGTTAAAAACGTGAAGCTTGAAAGCGTACTCTTTTACTTGTTACTCAAATTCATTCTGTACTCAATTATAATGCCCAACTCGGGTTTACTGTACTATGTTTACTAAATTCCCATAAGTTTATATCAGCACGAACGGCAAATTAAAATCCAATGCTGTTCAAGGTAATCAACAATGACATTATCCTGATTTCCATTTCCAAATTACTATTATTTCAAATTCATGTTCGAAAGCATGTTCAAAGACTTTATTTTACTTTTTTTAATTTAATGACGTTTGGATTAATATTTTTAAATTCCTTGTAGGAGTTTTCATTTGTTTAAAACATATCCTACATGTTTTAAAAATGTATAAGGAAATGAGTTCCACGTTTTTAGTATCACTGTATAAAAATATCACTTGCAAGGTAATTATTTTTTCCTTATGAACACATCGGATTTCTTGTTATTTGAAAATTTTGTTTAGCGTTTTAAAAAATTAACACGAAGATTACAATTTGTTTCCCAAAGAGGATTTTTCTCATTATTGCGGTTGTATTATGTTTAAAGTTTCCATTTAATGATTGGTTACCGCCTAGAAAAATGAAAGTATGATTTTTTAACAATAACACCTGCACCTGTTGAGGCTGTTGGTTTAACTGCTATTTTGGAAAATGTCCAAGATAGAAAGGTTGTTTCTCATTTTTGTGTATAAGAAATCGTCAACATTTCTTTAAATGGGTGGTTCTTAAACAAGCCTAAGCCTAATTAATTCGAAGCCATTTACTTGTAGTTACAAGCCATTTCATTTGTTTTAAAATGTAGAAAAAGGATTTTTATGGGCAGGATAGCATCGATGGAAATGAGGACAATGGTTTTTAAATTACCAGAACTGTATACAAACCTATATCAAATAGAGGCTTTTTTTAATACAAAATATTGCAGAATTATACGTGTTCATTTCATTCTTTAAACAAAGTAACACAAAACTAACATAAATAATAACAATAATTTCGTTTAAAAAACGACATTTAAAATACTATAGACCACTAATGTTAACATTAAATGTTTTTAAAAATATTTTGTTAGAATTTCCTGTATCAGATATTTCACCATACAGCATTCATTTTAACAATTCGCCATTTTTGGAGAATTGGAATGTACACTACACTGTCTTCTACAAGTTCGGCAGCTAGCTACAAATTTAAAAGTAGGCATCAGATACCACTTGCCACTTGTATAACTAAAGTTTAGGATTTATTTCCATAAAACGGTTGCATTTCGGGTTATATGGTTACCAAAGTTAACATTAAGTGAAATTTGGTGATGAGACTGCTGACATCATCTGTGATGACGAGAAATACTCGGTGTGCACACAGTTACAATTCTGTAAGAGTTACGTAAAGATACCGGCAGCAGTATTCAGTTCAGTATCTTGTATAGCCAGCAAATAAATACCATATGGAAATGGGGTCGTCCCCACCTGGTTATCTCACCTGGTTGGGTCACTTACTGGCAATGACTTCCACGCAAAGTATGGGATGTGAGATGCGGTAAGTTGTTCCATTTTTGGATGACTTTGGAAGTTCCTTCATTTTGGATAAATTTGAAGGAAATATCAGGTATATTCAGTCTACTGCGTATTTCCTTTAAATCTTACTCAATTAATCCTGTAAATTGTATGATTTTTTCCACTGTGCACAAACTTGTTTTATGGCGTTAAAGAAATAAACGAGGGAAATGTGCATTGCGGGTTACTGCCGCTGGCGGCCATCTTGAAGCTCCTTTAGCGTTACCGAAACCTGATGAAGCGAGATGGCCGACCCTCACCCACATCCTGGGATCGGTCTGGACAGAAATGTAACAGGGTGTAAATTCGCACCCGTTTTATAACCCTGTTTATAGCCGTGCGAAATATTACACGGCATCGCCAATTGCCGATGCAGCGTGTCTTCTGCATGATATGTCGCACCTAAACGGTTGAAGCACCCCGTCCTGTAACTAAGCATTAATAACGATGGCCATGAAAATGTGATCCCGGTGCAAATTGATGTTGTTTACCTAGGGTTATTTTTCAGGTTTTGATGATTTGACCCTCGCCCTTCCTCCCTGCCAACTCCCCAAAGTTCTCTGGGGGAAAATTCCGCCATCTTGGGTTTTTTTTTGCTAGCAATATTGTCCTGCAAAGAACCTCTCATAAACTTATTAAAATCATTATGGCATTTTATGACGTTGTTTGTAAGGAATGTGTGTCTGCTATAATGACAAACTTATTATAATACCATATTGTGATAGAGGAAGGTTGGATCTGTTTGACGTGTTCAATTTTGGGTCGTAATTATATACAACACTTTTTCAGAATTCCAAAAAGATACCCAAAAACTGGCCTAAAAATACCACATTTTATGTTACTTATAAATATTTGTATCAAAAATTCCAAAACTTCACAAAAAGAAAGTGTTGAAATAAAAACTGGAGCAAGTTTATATACAAGTATATTCTTTATCTTAAAGCAATAATGACCATTTTTTCTATAAATAAAAAATGTGATACTTTACTGATTCGTTGCTTAAAAAAGCCGCTTTTGTTTGAAAAATGGAAGTTTTTATCTCATGTGCATCCCTGTCAGGTTCCAAAAATTATGACTTTGGAATCGGTTTTTCGGCTGCTTCTTGAAGATAAGTTTCGGCGCTTACTTTAAGAACATGAAACTGCATGAAGATCATCTTAAAAAACATTTGGTTACATCAGGAACGAGATCGGATTATGCGACTTTCTTCTGGATTCTGGCACATTGCTCATTGCTTTTGTGGGATTGGGAGTTGCTGCCAAATTCTATTATTTGCGCGATTTTTTTAGCAACTTTTTTTGTGGGTATTTTAGCGTTGCCGGTGGTCCCTGAGGTGCTATTCTTATTCGTGAGAACCGACGTCAGAAATGCGATATAACATGCTTATCATTAACGCGATAATAAATCTAATTTGGGAAGCGTATCGGAGCTTTGAAAATGGATGAGGTAAAGATGCTACCAATTTTTCGGCTGATGTCAGTTTGGTTTGGTTGAGTCTGTATTTGTATAGTTTAAATAATTTTGCAATAACTGTATCCAAAACACAATTGTTTCACACGTGTGCTGTATTGACAGTATTGTATACTTCTGTTAATTCTGTTGCTAATGCCATGCCCGTGATGGTCCTTGAGTTTTCTGCCATTCCTCAATTGACACAAAAATAGCTACAGGAAAATGCATTTCTAATGAAGAAAGATCGTGTTTCTAATTTAGAAAATTCAAATTTTAAATTTATAAAAAAATCATTTTAAGTGCAGAAAAATGGTATTTCAAACTGAGAATAATTCCATTTCTACCACAGAAAAATCGTAATTTTACTGCAAGGAAACCGGGTTTTCATGGAAAAAATCGTAGTTTTGCCCTACAAAAAACCCCATAACCGCGATAAAATACAAAATGTAAACTCTTGTTCAAGTTTTGTCCAAATATCACTATCACTTTGACCAAACTATACAATTGATTAAGCACCTGCGAGACTAATTGTCAATATGTCCAATTATTAACTTGACCAAATGTCCTAATGCCCAATAACCTTTCGTCTGTAGAGCAAAAGTCTTGATTGGTGTTGACTGTTCAATTAGCTTGTCTTTATAGCTACTAACAAGTAAAAAATCTAAGCATAAAGCTCTGGATGTCAAATGACAATGTTCAATGTATGCAGATTTGTCCGGGTCTAAATAGTGTCAAATGTCCAGGGTTAGAGTATAAAGGTGTTCACTGTATCAAAGTGTGACTTCATGTTATTCCTAATTTAAGGAGTCTCCACTGAAGGCAACGTTCAACACGCAAACCCCAAACATTAAAACGCTCAAAGACAACATGTTGCTGAAGAGAAAAAATGTTGATACTTTAATGCAATGCTCAGCAATGTGCTCAAATACGGACCTGAATTGACAGACTGTGTGCAGACGAAGCGCCATAAACTGGACACATTTGTTCAGTTTTCTGTCAACTTTTGGTGGATACAACTCAGCATTCAGCAACATGTTGATGTACATATTCATTGTTTCAGGTTTGTGTGTTTGCGTGTTGCCTTCATTTAAGACCCAGCTTAAAATGGTTACTGCATCGGATCGATTCAACTCAATACCATTGACTTCGAACTGAAGAGTTGAAACAATTACTTGAAATTGATAGCGAAGCGGGTGCTTGGAAATTTATTTATTTAGTTTTGTTGCTCACACTAAAAGTGCACTTGGGACAAAGTCCCCGGTACCAACGTACGTCACATATATACAAAAGTTCACTCTATTTTAAAAATTATTCATATACTGTACTCAATATAGGAAAAATAAAATAAAAAGGATAAAACAACGAGGTATTTTCTACACTTATTACATTAAAATTGCATTAATTTGCAGCACTTCAACACTTTTGGGGGAACAAGTACAGACTTGGGTTGGTGCATAGTCTCAAATCGTCTCCATGATATATTTTTTTAGCTGTTTTTTCCAATGTCTGCAGGAACGTATACAAGAGTGGTTGGAACATACAAATAAGTTTTTTCGAATTTCCAGCGGTAGGTTATTCCAGTCTTTATAGGCTCTATATGGGAATGTGCGTTCAAGCAATTTTTTCATTATAAATGGGTTAATCATATTAAGGTATGTTGATTGGCGTGAAACATGGCTCACATTCAGGTGGTTCTGATTTATAAAATTGGTCTTGGTGTGTTCCAACAATTTGCTGGACACCCTACTATTAAAAAAAAAATTTAAAAAAATGAGGGGGGGGATGACCCGAGGGTCTGGACTAAAATGGACACCATGTTGACAGGGTTAGGGAGTCGGGGTCAATTTTTGAAGGAATTCTGGGACGCCTTTTTTGAATGGCCCCTAACGCGTGTCGCAAAGCCCTGGGGATTCGTTTGAATGACAAAGCAGCAGGCGCGTGCAGATGACCCGGGGACGACAAACGCGACACCGATAGCAGGAGGGGATTTCCCTCGAATCGCCAACTCATCGCCTTCGCCAACCGCATCCAGGTATGCGATTTGTGCGCCGTCACCGCCGCTTCGACCCTTTTGTTTGTCCGGCCGACTCGCACGGGGGCTCGAAGTGTTGTTTGCCCCGGCAAGCGATAATAAATGGCGAGTGTTTGACAACGGGGATTAGGACCCCCCCGGCCGCCTTCCCGCTCATCAGTAACGCTAAAGCAGATTTTTATCGCCCTGAAAGGCGATAGCTTGCACAGCGCTAAATGGCCGATTGAACTTGATTAAGTACACAAATACGCGGGCTGTGCAGGCACCGATAAGAGCGCTGTAGCGAACCGGGGACCCAATGCGATGGTGCGGGCTGGGATGATTAACGGAACGCGTAATAATGAATGGACGGTTGGAAGGTTTTGTCAGTCTTGTGTATACAGTAGAACCTGACTAAATGCATCGTGTTTAAATGATGAATAACCTCTCTAAAAGCATAAAATGTGCTGGTCCTGTCTTGGGATCCGTGTAAAAATGAAAAAACCTCCTTAATAATTTGTAATGGCCCAATGATTTTGTAAGGGAATATGAACAATGGAACTGCCAAAAATACCACATTAGGATGATGTTACTTCTTAAATTGACACGTTTCTGGTTTTATTGAACCACTCAATAAGTGCAGATTCCATAGCTGGATATCTGATGGATTGTAGACGTTTAACATTGAGGTTTTTGTTGTCAAATTTGGCAAGATGCTATGTTGACTTCTTCAGTGTTCTAGAGATTGTGGCTTGGCTGATTTTGATCTTGTGATTTCTCTCAAGCCACTGCATGAGTTCCTTGTGTGGAGCACTTGGATGATCGTTTTTGTACTGATACAGGGCTATAGTAACAGAATGTCATTGTCGTGTGCGTTGAAACTTTACACGCCATTTTTTCCCCGATGTGGTGCTACACTATTACCAAATGCAACAGGTGGGGAGATTCAAGACAATTACTGTACTCGTACTTGCTCTAAAATGGTGCCCAATAGCTAGTGACTCTTCTAGGATTGAAAAAATGGGAAATTCCCCATTTTGCGTCTATATATATAAGGGCATATGTGCTGATGAAACTGTCTAAAAGCATATTTTTCACCGGTCAAAAGAGTTTGCTTTTAGACAGGTTTTACTCTACTAGTTGTTTGGGTGCACCGGGAGTGAAGGTACAACTGGAAACGTGCTTCCGTGTAATGCGGTTTAAAAGTGGTTTTAAAAGATATTTAATCATATCTTGTATCTCGCAGATTGTTTTAAAGTTCAGAAGCTACTGTACCGTAAAATGAGAATACTTTAGGTAAAGGGGATAGATAACTTTGTACCAGACTACCAGTCATCGTTTTGTCCAGTTGGAATGTCTCAAGCGGATTTCAGGGTGGCTTTTTCAGCCAGTTTTAGATAAACACTCTTCCGTCATATTCTGGCGACTTTCCCGTATTCTAAATTCAGCATATTCTAAATTATGGCCATTTTTATTGGGACACCTGTTTTGTGTTTTCGCTAATGTCGTCAAACTTTCATCCAGGGAGGAAAATTTAAAACCTTTGTTGCTAAAACAGGTCAATATAGTAGTTCCTACATGCATTCAGAATCACTATTATTCATATGAGTATCAAACATTTATACGCAAAACCATATGCTACGTTAGTAAAAAACAAAACATGAGTGGGTCAATTTTGGGCTGAACAAAAATTGAGTTTCTGCAATTTTGATTATTTTATTCTGAATTTTCGTTTTATGTTAATCGGAATTACATTGGGACATTGGTGTTCTTGTTTGTTTTGTTTTTTTCGCGGGGAAAGATTTAAAACAGCTGACAACCTTGTATCAACTCCATTAGTGTACATTAAACGTCATATATGACTAACTAAATGTTTTCAGAAATATAAAGCAGACACCAAATATTTATTCATTACGGATATGCCATGAAAAACGCCCTGGTCCAAAGACAGTAAAAATACTATACCATATTCAGAAAGAGGGTTGGTCCAAATTTTACCTAATCAGTTTCGGGTCGTAATTATTTAACTTCTCAGAATTTCTAACAAAAAAATATTATAAAAAACGCGGGCCCAAAGTATCCACATTTTTCGTTATTTCAAGAATTGTATATATAATCCGAATCCATCTCCAGTTTGGTTTTCATAGTTTCATGAGTAGCATCTCAATATTGGTTAAAAATTGTGGTTGGTGTATATTTTGTTGGTTTTCTGGTTTTATTTTGATCCTAAAAAATCTTTTGAATAAAAGTCATTGATTTTTTTTCTCGTATTTATGATTATTTGTAGTTTTTATTCTTTGCAGAAATATGATAATAAATTCAAATCGAGCGCTCAAAATAAGTGTAGAATCAAATTGGAACCTCGGTTTGCGAACGTCTCTGTTTACGAACAAATCGGTTTACGAACGATGCTTCAGTTCACGAACGGAGCACATGCATATATAATGATATTCAAATTTTTGGTACAAACGTTATTGAAATAAAGTAAACATTTGTGGGTATACCAGTGTTATGCAAATATGTTAGCATAACACAGTTGAACAGTTCTAATCCTAATTTACAAAGAATATTTGGTTAATGCAAGCACTGAATTTCGCAGAAAAAAAATAGGCAAAAAGTGAAAATATGATAGTAATGCAGAAATGATTAAGTAATGTGATCAAATAAATGCAAATAATTAATACAGGAGTAATTTTTGTCAAAATCGTTTACATTTAGCCGAATATTATATTGTATTTTGTTTATATATTTTGTATTAATTAGTAGAAGTAAACAATTGTTTTAGATTTTCTCGTTTTTGCAGCAGTCGAGAATTTTTTTTTAAAATTAAGATTTTTCGGGTCACAGCCTTCGCAAACATAAGTACATAATCTGGAACGATTTTACGAAGGTTTTGCTTCGCCAAACATGGTAGTCAGTGACGAGTTGACGAGATTTTCTCTTGTCATCGAAAAATTCGTCTAATTAGCATAACTTCCTGCTAAAAAAATTCTTTCGACAAATATTCTCTATTTTAGGGAATTTTTATAGGCGCTATACAAGTTGTATAGGAGGTACGCAATATAATTGACAAATGGTACCCTTCACTTGTTTTATAAAGGCATTGGTTTTTATTTTATTGACCTGCATTCGTGTTCGGTAAAAACCCATCTTCTGTCTTTTCCCCAATATCTGGGTGGAATTTTGTAGTAATTTATTTTCAAAACGGCTAACTGCATGCTTATAGGACGCGTCCTAGGTGTGGGCCTATAAAAACCATAAAAATTCCACCAATTTATGATTCGAACATCAGAATGAGTGCCACGCTGCATTTCCACATAAATTGATGGATAAAGGGGAATTCCTCGATTTGCATTTTACAATTTTGGGCAAATTTCTGGCGAGGAAAGTGGTGCCGAACCCATTCGGCGAAAGGAATAATCAATTGCTGGTTGCTGGTAATTCCCCTGTAATTGACTGCTGCTGTGTGTGAAACACAGTCGGCCATCTTGGGAGACAACTTTTCGTTTTCCTAACCCATGTTCGTGGTTCAGTCTTCTTTTTTCACCATATTATTTTCGCAGAATCTCACAGATTTTACAAGTTTAATGGAGGGCTTTAATAAATTTGGTAAAACGACTGTTTTTGGTGCTAAACAAATGTTGTAGAACATGTAGATCCAATGCTGCTGCTACCATGTGGATTTTAACGAGATGGATCCCCCCTTCCATGCATCACAACTGAATCCAAACTCCACCTCCACCTAAATGCGTCCATACAAACTCAACAAGGGGATAATTATAATAATATCGGGTGTCATTTCAGTAGTTGATGATAATTTGTTATCAAGCACTGCATTAATTAACGGTGAAAATATAAACTTCTGCTTCCAATTCTGAACTCGATAAAGGCTTGTGTGAAAAATATAGGCGTTAATTTTTTTTCAACCTATAAATCAACTCCAGGTGGCAGCGCAGTCAAATAGTTGTTACCTGGAACAAGCTTTGCAACTACAGTTCCTAGGTGGTCTTAAGGTGTGAACCTGACTCACTAAATAGTCCGCACGCAGCCAGACGGCCTCACGATAGCAATTTGGGACGGCTTTTCAGAAAATGGCAGCTGCTTTTTTATTCATGGACAGGATTCTAGTTTTCACTCTTGACACCCCGTTATCATCCCTGCCACGAAAATGGAGCCGAAATGAGCGAAATGAATGCTTAATGATTCATAATTAACGCACCCACCACGGGACCACCCATTATGATGGTGAAGCACGCAGACTTTATTGAATTTTTTCCAATTTTTTCGCTGGGGTGGTGATGAATAATAGCAATTTCGTGAAAGGAATTTTTTGCGCAGTGTGAGGATGACTTCACAACATGCACACTGAAATGCTAACGGATGAATGGATATAAATGGGCTTCTGTAGAAAATGAGTGATTTTTACTTTGGGTTCATTATGTTCTGTTAAAAATTTTTTTTGGAGGCATCAAGACGAGTATTTGCATGGCAGTTTCATAACTTGTAAGGCATCTTTGTAATTATGCAAAAAAGTGGTTTCTTTAAATCAGTTTAATAAAAATCTTAATGATTATTAATTTGATCCTGGAGATTATTAATTAAGGTGTGAAGAAGAAATATTTTTGCTGGATTGCTTCAAAGAATTGTTTTTGCATTCAAATTCGCAAAGACAAAAATATAACAGATAAATGGTAGAAAGCTTTTGATAAAGCAATTAAATGGAATATTCAGAGATTTCAGAATATCTTATTACTATTTACAATGACTTGACTTTCAATACACCTATACCTCGCTATACGGCATTTTTTTTCGATATACGGCCAATAAAAATGCTGCAATTAAAGAAAGTGTCCAAAAAATGTGATATGTTACCCCAATTTTCACAAACAAGGTCGGATTTGGCTGACAATAAAACAATTTATGGGTTTCACTTCGTTTAAGAAAGGAAAAAATAAAATCACAATGCAGAAAGAATTGATTCTTTATACGGCTTTTTCGCTATACGGCCAACTTTTCCAGAACGTATGTAGGCCGTAAAGCGAGGTATGGGTGTACTTGCATATGCAGTAAAATGTGTAATTATAATTTACACATTATTATGATTATTATTATTGATTATTATTATTGTCAAAAGCCTTTGATAAAGAATGGAATATTCAGTTTTCAGAGATTCCAGAATGCTTTTTATACCCTGACTTTCAGAACTTGCATATATATAGTACAAGGAATATAAAGTGTAAACACAACAACAATTTTCTTGATAATTGCAATATGATATTCACATTATGATTGTTTTTATTGCTATCTTCCATATAATAAAAATTGAATTTGTGGAATATAGGTTGTCATAAATTACTGACTGTTTATTGACTTGATACAATACAAAAATATAGTAAAAGCATTACATCAATTGTCATATTGTAAATAGTAATGACGATTTAAAAAGAATAGGATGCCGCGTGCACGCCTTAAGTATATTCTTCGAAAATCGGCCTGTCTTTTAGACGAAGGCGTGTTTCTAGGAAGTGACCTGTGCGAAGATTTTGGAATGTTGTGTTTTTTTCATAAAAAATAGAGAACTTTAATGGAGGTTAACTTGCTTCCATTATCTTGTTCCAGGAGTTTTATTAGGTTTAGATTGTTGCGTGATTGAAATCAAAATACAAAAAACACAGATGCTCGAGTGATAGTAAAAAGAAAACATGTTTTTTTTTTCTTCTTTAATTTAATTAGGCCGCTAAAAGTTTTTCATAGCCCGATATTTTATTTCGTGATCAGGCCCTGCAGCAATGCGCAGCTGCATAATCTTGACTAGACCAAGATATGTGGTTGGCATTAAAAAGCAACGATGCGGAATTGCACGAGATTCCCAGGGATTCCCTGCAGAGATTCCCAGAGATCCGGAAGATTCACTACTCAGCAACGTCTATTGGACTGCATGCGCCAGATTCCATGAATTATTTATGCAAGTGATGTCGTTATGCAGTATATGATAATTCTTTGGGGGAAAAAATTATAAGGAAATATTCCTTCCACTAATTACATCTGTATGAAAATAAATATGAAGAAAAATGTTATAAACAGTAAGCCTTTAACTCAAGCTTTTACATGTCCTCATGCCAGTATTTCACCCAGGTGTATTTTTTTTGAGGGAAAGAAATCTTAAAGCCATGTCCACACCAAAGAAAACTTGGAGTAAAAGCAAGTTTTTTGAAAGCATGTCTGTAATAAAAGTTTGCTTACCAAATATTCGTCGGTGATCGGGGTTTTTGCTTTCAAAAGCATGCTTTTGGAAACATTTCGCTGATCGCTCAAAGCCCTCCACACACTAGACTTACTTTATAAATAATGCCCTGGTGACGTCTTCCGCCATTATTCTCCACTCCGATGTGCGCTGTAAGTTTGGAATGCCAAATTCATTTAAACCCCTCACGTACTTGACTCACTTTATGTAAAATCGGCTGCTAGCGCACGATCTTTAGGTTTGCGCATGCACACTAGTTGTGCGCTCGGCGCAAAATATCGCCTGCTAAATTTCTTTGACATGCCAAACATACAGCGTACATCGGAGCGGGGGAAAATGTTTTGAAAGTGAGTCAAGTGTGTGAGGGCTGTAGCAGACGATATTGTACGCTGAGTACATAAAAAGTGCGCATGCGCCAATCCAGAAATCGTGCACTGGCAGCCGATTTTGCACAAGGTGATGATGGATTCACACCTACCCGAATATCGTCTGCTAGCATATAGGTTAGGATGTGAGCATGGACACTTCAGCTTTTTTTGTCTGAATACATAGGTTGAATGCCAAGTTGCTGACGTCAAAAAGTCAGTCCTCTGTTGTGTAGGTTGTGTGTGAATACGACATTGTCTAGTGTGCGAGGGACTTAAGAGGCGATCGAGATAAAAGAATTAGTGTTTTCATTTTACGGCGCTTGTACCAAGGCACGTAAGCAGGTAATGCAGCATTTGACACAATTTCGGACTTACAATTTGCAGACGGCGTGCAGACGAACTACGAGCAACGATAGAACAGACCGTCTGCACGCCGTCAGCAGGCGGCAAGCATACAAACCTTGGTAGAAACATCTTCAACAAGTCATTTTCCCTGTTTATCCTTATATTTTGTTGGTTGGTGCACCTCTGTTCTTCGAAACATGTGCTCCTGAAAGCATGTTTCGAGTTTTGTTTCGTGTTATTTTTTCTCTTTTGCTCTGTCTTATCGTTGTTTGGGACCCAGCTTAGTTTTCCTTCCTCATAAAGAAAACATGCATTTTATACTGATTTTAATCAGTCTAATAAAAACTTTTTCTGAGTATTTCGTAGATTTTTAAGAAACATTGAACTGAACTGAACTGAACTGAAGTGTAGCATATCCTTTGAGACGGACCCTCCGTTAGGAGGCGCTACCGTAGTGC